>DWNE01000908.1:0-24697 GCA_018249875.1 Cecropterus toxeus | reverse complement strand
GGCTGGCAAGCTGAGAACGCAGCGTTGCATTCTCTTTCTCAAGCTGGGCCGTCGTTGCCCGTTGCACTACCTCTGTTGCCGCCGCCTGCACGTTGCGTACCGCCATACGGATGGCGCGCACCAGGTCGCTCTTCATATTTCGCGAGCTATCTGCGACCTTCTCGATGACCTCGAGACCCTCGGTTATGCGAACCCCCAGGTCACCGGTGGGCTGCTCGCTCATCTCTTTCAGGAGCTCCTCAACGCTCGCTCTCGTCTGGGGCACAGGCACCAGAGGAACCAGGAAGTTGTCTGTATCCTGAGCCCTTCCCGGTTTCTTTTTTGGCCGCTCGCCTTCGCTGCCGCCATTGGTGGGCAGCGCCCTTTTTCGAGCTCTTAGCACGCTGGCCGACGTGGCTGTGGGCTGTGCGGACTTCACAGAGCAGTCCGACAGATCGTCTGCGTCTGTCGAAGCTGCTGTAGAGGGAGCTCTCCTTCTTGTGTTACTTGCCTTCCTCGTAACCACACGTGACGCGATTGAAGCCTCCTTTTCGATTTGCATATCGGAGTCCGTTGAGATATTGCCATTGTCGTGTTTACGGAGGCCAGCGGATTGCCGACCTACGAGGCAGTTGTTGCCCCCTCCAGAGTACGTGGGGCGGCCCTCCACCGAAGCAGAGGGGTGGGATTCTCCCTTTCGGGTACCCACCTGGAGATCGTTTATGCAACTAGCCTTATCCATATTTTCTTTTTTTTGTACAGGGGTGAGATCCCCTGTGAGCCGCTCTTAGTCTGGTCCTTCACCCCGCGACTTTCGGTATGAGTAACTCTGCCGTATAGCCTCAGGGATCATTAGGACACGCAAGCCCTCCCACCACGACAAGGTGGCGGCCCAATCGGGGAGGAGTGCTGTGTGCCTGTCGTTCGTTCAAGTCGTGTCGTTGTCGTGGTCACGTGGCATGCTTTATACACTTCGGTACCCTAAGTACAGTATTTTTTAAATTATTAATATGAAGTAGCAAACGAGCAAACAGCTCACCTGGTAAGTGGTTCCTGTCGCTTATGAACATTTGTAAGTAACTTCATATAGAACAGGGGTTCTATATGAAGTCGACTACAGATGCGTTGCTACTCCCGAGGACTGAGAGGGTCATCTCATATAAAACTGAGCCGGCAACAACTGTTTCACGCAAGAAATAGGTGTGGCGGTGGTACTTTCTCGGTCGAACTACATTGGTTCTACCACCTGGCAAGTAATTTACACTCCACGTTTCTGTTTTAATTTTAGTTAGAAATGATTAAAAACATAAACAATTATTGTTTTAGGGGAACATAATAAACTCGTAATACGGGTACTGATCTTAACGTTATACAATCTGCTTTTAGCTGTTGTTATCGCTATCGCTGCGTACCATGATCGAGTCTTAATTACTATTGTGAATAATATGGTGTAGATTGAGAGTCGATTGTAGTAGATTGAGAGAGTGTTCTGAGTTGACAACTTAAAAATATATTTTCCCTGAAAGTGGGTAATAATTTTTTATCATTTTAACATTGAGATTGGAGCCTATAGATATTCATAACTAATGCCTAATGGATGAGAGCAATGTGAAAACGCCCAATCCAAGTAGATAGTATTTTTTTTCTTTGAAATATAGCATCGCCAAACAGATATTGGATAGGATTTAATGTGTGGCGGAGCTGCTGCGGTCAAATCAGGAAAAAAGTTAGTATCTAAATAACTTCTACATTATTTTCAGAGTCAGAAAACGAAAGGAAATATGTCCCATTGAGTAGAAGGACTTTAAAATTACATCCTTAAAATTAATTAAATTATATACTCAGGTATATTTATCACTTGGGTATATTCGATACTGATTGTGAGTTATACCAACCAGTGTTCCCAACCTGTAGCCAGGCAATTATCGTATATCAGCCGTAAAATTTTCGTATTTTGCTTCAAATTACCAGTTAAATTACAAGTACAATAATAACACTATATTGGTACCTCCAACTAAGTACAAAACTTTTCATGGTCTTCTCATTTGGCGACCAAAAAAAAAAACGATGTCTGAAAGTATTTCGCAACCAAAACCAAGTGTTCTCAAAATATTTGGTGATAAAAAAAAAAAACGTTATCTCTAAATAACTATATCATGAATGACACAAAATTTTATCTCGATACCGTTTTTAAAATATTTTACACTTACATCGTACATCGTATGTTACTATGAAATTATCGTACTTGTACAATAATTATTGTACGGTTCCGAACATTGATACGGACATTTTATTCATCGCATTTTTTCATTTATATGGCAACACAACATTAATAGTTAAGACGGGCTCTAATATTATATTCGTAGGTAGTTTTTAACACGGATGTAAACAAGTATAAAAACCGATTATACCTTAATACGCCTTTACCTTGAACTTGACATGGTTAGGAATTAGTTTCCAAGTATGGTAATTATGATTATAGTCTGTTGTTAAAATTATTTTCGGAATGATTTTACTTCGGTTTTTTTTAATGGAAAATCATTTTATTTATATTTAAAGTTTTGCTGTCAATCCATTATTGTACCACTGCTGGGCACAGGTCTTCTTCCTGAATGAGGGTTTAGGGTTATAATCCATTGTGCTGGCCTAGTGATAGGTAATTAGTAGACGTCTTACACCATTTGACACTTTTAATCCTTACCCTATTGCTCAGTTTAAGATAGGGTTTCATAGCTAAATGGCAAAACAGGGAATTAAACCTTATACAAAACATAGCTTGGAGTAGACGGACGAGAAAGAAAAAAAAACAAAACAAATGAACGTAGAAATATCGTGGTCGGCTCTCGTATTATTTTAGTCTATCCTGCACTATGACTGTGGTCTTACGTTGATATCTTTATAATAATTATAAATAGGTAACTATTTTTACAGTATATACTATTCATTTTTACATATCGGACGTAGTAGCCAGTGATAAATCTTTTGTATTCTCCATTTACCCGTTTTGGAAGATGCGAAGTTATTAGATATAGATTTATAATTATAATAAATTAGTGACTTCACAAATATATTATTTTGTGATTTTATTTTATTAAATATTTCTATTCACATTGGTGCTTCGACTTTGTCCTGGTCCACATTAAAACACTAAGATAAAACTAAATTTCGTTGTTGTCATTGTTAACGTTTAATTTAATATTTCCTTGTTGTTTGGTAAAACACTGCAAGTTTGAACTTGAAGCGGTGAAGTAGTGACATCTAACGTCGTGTCTGAAAATTATTTGCAAAGCGACTTCAATGACATGCTGAGCGACCTGCCTATCATAGTATATTACGACCAGGAAATAATTTGTGTTATGTTCAATAGATGGCATCACTTGTTGTATAATTGAACGAGTTTTAAATAAAGCTTCACTTGATAACAGCAATTATGTTTATAGTATAATTATAATTATGCATTATTGTTCACGTGTTGCAAGCATATTACGCAAATATCTTAGGTATTCAATAAGTCCATCTGATCCATTTATTTATTTGTATTTGTGTGTTATGTATAGGTACATTATAATCTTATGAAACAATATTTGCAATTACCTAAACAATATATTAAAAAAAAAATATATTTGCAAGATGTACATTATATACAAAAAATATTGGTGTAGCTCTCTCTGGAGAACGTTCTTAAGTTGCAGGCAGCATTTCCTCTTTGAATGGCTGTATCAATTCATTGCCAAATGCGTTTCGGATCACCAGAAACGTCGACCAAACGACTTGACAATAATTTAAAAACATACCAAATATCTGAACCCTAGTACAATTACGTTACTATTACCACTTTTGTTACCATTACCACAGTTGTAATTCAGAATACGTTCATATACCTAATTATCTCACTAAGACTTCTATATCTTCCAAATAACAAAATATCAGGATTGGACTATAATTTTACATACAAAAAGATGTTGCACTGATGCTGCAAAATACAACTCTACAGAGCTCTACCGTCTCTTCATATAAACTCGCAAAAATTATATTTAGATAGCCTAGTTTTGTACATGACATTCATCAATAAGCAGTAACAATGATCACTTATCCGCAGTGACGTACAGTGGTGGAGTAGGTTCGCTCTAGGGCCCCGGTAAGGAGGAGAAACACGTATTTAGTGCTTAGACTTAGTTCTCATGGATAGCAACGCCTAAACTAAGGTCCGAAGCTGATCTTATTTGATTAAAGGTTATTATTAGGATATTAAGGTCTGCTCGATGATATTTCGATATTGTAAGTAAAGTGTATATATTCAAAGCATCTAACGATCGCTTGATGTTAAGAGCTATCTATGTACATGTGATTGAAGTTGAATGTATCTATAACTTCCTTTTATAATATTTCTAGTAGGAATGAAGATAAACCCTTCCATTACTACTATTAACCAAACCCAAACAGTACAAGAGTTATTTACACATGAAAATTGCAGTAATTTTAACTTAGTATCCGACTGGAGAGGTACCACCGCCACATCTACTTATTTCAAAAGTCAACCTATCATTTCACTTCGATGGAAAGGTGTGGTTCGATGAAGAGGTGACCATCTCAGATTTTAAGAAATGCAACGCGTCCGTGATTGACTTCAGATAGAACCTCTCTTCTATATGAGTAGTGCAATTAGTACAAATTTATTACGTTTTATCAAAACGATCGCCATTTACGTTTTTGCCCATGCATTGCAATATTCTTTGCACGTTTAAGTTTCCGCTCTAGGCCATACATTGCGCAGACTAGAACTTCGAACAGATTTTCATATATCTGTTAACGTAGACGACAAAGTTAGGGATAAAAGCAATAAAAGTTCCATTTGAAAATAGATATAATTAATTTATTGATAAGAAGTACTTAAGATAAAAAAAATGTACACACGCTCCTTCTCATATCGCAAATGGTATATACATAATCAGTTATGTATAACACGACACCTGTACAGTATAATTACACTACAATGTATATTCTACCACTTAATAAATTAATCGAAAAATGAGCTTTGGTTTTAAATTATATTGTAAAAAATATTATATTAAATGATGTAAAAGTTATCGCCTAAACGAATGTTGTATTCGTAAAAAAAATAAAAATAATCAAAACAAAATACAACGTTTTATTCTGCCATTACAATTGTAATGCGGATCAGATTATCTAAACGTCTAATCAAAATATTGTTAAAACTTGAAAAATCTGTAGCGATGCATTTTTTTGTAATTAGAGATACGAGTTTATAATTTAATCAGAGATGTAAGATATTTTCTTATTATATTTTTAAATTGAGTTACGTTGACCTGTTTGAGCTAAACATAAATGTTAGTACCTAATAATAAACATTGTCGCATCACTTCAAATTCCAGGTAGTTTTAAAAGTCGTAACTTAAGGCTAATTAATCTCATTCTATGCGAATTACTACCAGCCGAATAACACAATCTTAACTTTAACAAATAAATAGCATAAGATACAAGATAAAATGAAGAAACTTAAAGGAATGACAAACAAAAAGAAATGTTAAATGTTTAACCAAAGTTTAATGACATTTTCTTGTTTTTATTTTATCAGAAAGAGTTTAACCAGTATTAAATAAAATGAGAGCATATTACATTAATATTTTTATAACAACTACTAGAAATTAGCGCGTTCATGCAATAAAAAAATGAACTCCTCAGGTTTATAATATTAGAAAAGATTTTATACAAGGCAGTATTAGGTACAGTATTAGTAAGTTATGTGCTATTGTACCTATACTTAAACATTAATGATATCTTTACATTGTCTTTTCCTTAGAATAATAAACTAATAACTTCTTTTTAAACTGAATACAATTAATCAGGCGTAACATTAAGTTCTTCATGGAAGAGTAGAGCGCTCAAGGACAGCATAAAATTTGCGGACGTAAAACAGCTTTATTAAGCACTAATTTAAAATCAAACTTTTCAATGAAGATTTGCATAATATTCCATATATGTAGGTATGTAATATAATATTTTATGATAAATAACTATCTAAATATGAAGAGCAAATGATAAGTTTAAAATGAATAATGGACACAGTGCCTAAAAATACTAAAAATTATATCAAGATTGTATATTCGGCGTTTATAAATTGTACACATTTACAAAATAACTGGACTTTACGTTACAATGTTATAATGAAGTTCATGTTATGACATTGTTTGGGATATACCATTTGTCAAAATTATATCATTTTAATTTCAGCTCAGATGATTGCAAGTTTAAAAAAATCTTTAAATTTACGCATTTCCAATATTGTAATTCCAATTTCAGCTTAAGAGAGTAACTTCTTTAAATATAATATTGGCACATGGCATAACCCGTTAACCGCGAAGACTAAGTCCAATATCAGACACTCCAATCACCAGAAATCTGATTGCAAACAGTAGCTAACGTTACTCGCAATAGACAAGGTTGAGCACTGAGAAACGTCTTTACACACGCTTAGCTCGACTCCCGACTGTTCTCGCTGGAGCCGACCGGCGCGTGGGTCACGGTAGAGGGCACGTCCGGGGCCACGATCAGGCCTTCTTTGATCCGCTTCTTTTGCTTCATCCGCCTGTTTTGGAACCAGATTTTGACCTGAGTCTCGTTGAGTTGGAGGGCGGAGGCTATCTCTATCCTTCTCGCTCTCGTAAGGTACTTGTTGAAATGGAATTCTTTCTCGAGTTCAGTGAGCTGCTTGTTGGTGAAGTTGGTGCGGCCGGTGTTGTTCAGGTTGAGCAGCGGGTTGGCGAGCATCTGGCTTCCGGTCGGCGTGCGGAGAACGTCCTGAGGACTGCCTAAGACACCCTGGCTGACGAACTCCGCCGGCGGAATCATCAGCTTCGGAGCTGCAACAATAAAACAACAATATGTTATCTACATGCATAACGATTAATACTTTGAAGTGAGGTATAGGTTGAAGGTAGATTTTGAAGGTGGTATCTTCATATATAGTAAATATTAATTTACTATATATGAAGATAATATAGTTTTATGAAATGCCATAGGTATTATAAGTAAACATTTTTCAAGGTGGTAGAATGAGAATGGTTCAATTGGATAGGTATCACCGCTTCACCTACTTCTAGCGTAAAGCAGTAATTGCGTTTCAGTGGAATGCTGTGGTTGCCTTACTTTCATATAAGGAGATCATCTTAGAACTTGGGAGTAGCAATGTGCAAATGTGCATGGGCGGCAGTGACCACTAATCATCAGATAAAATTCATGCTTGTTCGCTACTCAAATACATCATATGTGAAAATTTTTAACTGTCTATTTATCACCGTTCATGAGATGATACAGCCTGGTTACAGACAGACGGACAGGCGGATAACGGAATATTACTTATATTCCGTTATAGGGTCCCATTTTTAGCCTTTGGGTACGGAACCCTAAAATAACGATATTAGATAGATAGAGTTCCTAAAAGTAAGACACATTGTCAGTAAACAAAATTGTAATTCAATTTTACATGTCAACTAGATAGGAGATAAAAAATATTAACATTTAACAATTAAAATTACGTTATGTCGGTCAACTGACCTATTAATTAAGGACTAAACGATTGTTAGACGAAATGAAACTTATGGCAAAGAAACAAGCTTTATTCTTCTTTGTAGCGACAGTTGTAAAATTGTTTGTCGCATAAAGCTTAGCGCATAGGTATATGCAACTTTTAGTTGAACGACTGTTTTGTTTTACATTGAATCATATGGAAATATATTTAGATAAGACCAATTAGATAGTTGCTCACCGAAAAAATCTTAAATTATATTGATCGCGACATTTCAATGTTTGTTTCTTCCACTAAAAAATCGATGCGCGACCATTTGCAGACTCATCAAATTAGAAAACTAGTACATAAATCGATAACGACTAACTGCGCACTGTCGTTGACCAAACTGTTTGACCATCATGATCTTACAAGCACACTATTTGATTTAACTTTTTGATCAATATAACAGTTGCATATATATGCTTGGCCTAAATATAACACTTGTTTTAATACACAGTTTTTTATTGAATTCCCCTTTTTATGGTTTTTTACCATAGTGACTCAAATCTCCCACAGATTCAAAACAAATAATCGCATAGAATTCGAGTGAAAAGATCTAAATACGCGTGTTTGCGGAAACAGGTTTGTTTGCATGTCTCGTTGCTGTTTAAATGCACAAAGAAATGTCCGTGGGAGCAACGAAGCGTCCATTTGTGACAGGTGTCAATTTTTTCTAATTCGAGAGAAGCGATGGGTAAAAGATATTTCAATATTGGCTTATAGCGGGCACCCCGCCGCGCACTAACCTGCCTCTTCAGCAAATGTGAAGTTTTGACGTTTATTATTGTTGTGGAATAGTAAACAGGGATTGTGGTCGCGTCGCTTATCTCGTTAGACGGTGCTTTGTAATTATTAGCGTTTTTTTTGCTTTTAAAGCCAAGTGAGCGTATGATCTGCGATTTGTGTTCTAGGCTATTTCGAAGTCACGTTTCATTGAACAATTTAAGCTATAAAAACTTAACTTACAATAGTAAGCGAAAACAAAAATAATAAAATATTTAGAGATTTCAATGTACATAATGCAAAAATCTTCAAATCGTTGGTGCATCTGAACAAAAAAATATATAAGCACTTTTGCTTATCTTAATATTGACTGAAAATGCCCGGACTATACAAATATACACTTAACTAAAATTCTGTATAACAAGTGTCATAACTAACCAACCTTCAAAATATCTCATGACAAAACTTCCTAAAGTTAACGAAAAATCACATATTTATGATATTAATCCATGTTATGAAGATTAAAGAATCATGTGATCGAAGCTTGTTGCAAATAAACAATATTATTCATAAGAGATCTTAACCCTTCTGTCCATCTCAGATGCCGTCCGCTGTCGTCTCTAATTGCCCAGCTGTGATCCGACGACTGTCAGGGGTCACTTGCTAATCCATTCTTATGAATGAGAAAGTTAGTCTCATTTCTTTGCCTTCACGTTTAAACCACTAATTCTATTTTGATTAAATTTTGTTTTAAAATAGTTGAAGATCGTAAGTATATCGCTTAAACTTAAAAAAAAGGTTTTAAAAAGACTCACAAGTAGTTATTTTTTCTATACGCTTTATAATATAGGAGTAGCAAATAAGAATGTAGCCT
Organism: Cecropterus toxeus; assembly: GCA_018249875.1. Classification (NCBI taxonomy): domain Eukaryota; kingdom Metazoa; phylum Arthropoda; class Insecta; order Lepidoptera; family Hesperiidae; genus Cecropterus; species Cecropterus toxeus. The sequence goes on along the minus strand of DWNE01000908.1, from coordinate 15,533 downwards.
CCCAAATGTAAAGTGGTCGTTGCAGCACATTGCTATCTATAACCAGCTTTATTTAGGACAACAGTAATGGATAACGCATCTGATACTCTGCTACCTGTGAAAACTAAATTGGAATACCGCATACATACCTTCTTTACTGCCAAAAATTTAAGTTTAAAATTTTAGTTTAAAATAATTTTATATCTGAGCACTAACGATCAAAATTGCTTTTATGAGTTAGAAATAGTTGTGTTGGTGAGTGGTACTACCTTCAGTCTCCGTTTACACAGTAAAACAAATACATTTTACATATCTATAAAAATAAAATATTTCACCGAATAAATAACAGAAATAGGTAAGTCCCTTACATGTCCTTCGGGAATCTATCAATCGTGGAAAGTGTCGACGGGAAGAAAGTCGGGAAGGGAGGATGAATTGTGTAAAGTTGTAGAGTAGGTCGAGTGACTGAAATATTTTTTTGTAAACGTTCTATTACAGTAAAGGCTTTAAATATAATAAAAAATATACATATATTTAACCACTTATAGTCCCAATCTGGAAAAATGTTACGAGAGCTGATTATATAATTACGTAAATCCAGATTGGAAATCTAAATTCATCATTTAAATATTTGTTTTGCCAGAGATCGAAGTCAGAATTTTAGTTACAGTTTAGTATGGTGACTGTAGAATCAATCGGCTCCGAGTTGGGTTTCGAGTTAGCTTCCGAAATGTCATAAATGTGAAGTAATTCGATTATCATTTTCTACTGCCCTACACTAAAATTCGCAAAAGAAAACCGCACAATTAAACGAAATATAAAGATTTTTAATGTATTATTTACACATTAGATTACACATTAGATAAATTAGCGGAAGTTCTCGATAGAATTTAAATAGTTGTCACTGATTTTTATATAAAACTCTTATGCTATTGTAGTGCATAATTATTAATAAATTATAGTTATTAGTCACAAGTTACAGGACAGAGTTACAAACTATTTTTTCAAAATAAGTTTAGGTAAAAACTATGATTCAACCGGGGTGGTACCATCGCCACATCTCTTTCTAGCGTGAAGCAGTACTTAGTTTTAGTGTAAAGTGGTTGCCGGCTCACTTTAATATAAGACAATTATCTGAGTTCTCGATAGTAGCAACACATGTATAAGTAACTTCAGATAGAACTCTTGTTTTATACAAAGTTGTTTGTTTGTTTTGTTGTTTACCATCAGGTTGATTGCATACTCGTTTGCTACTTAAATCTTATAAAAAACCTGACAGTATGAGAGGCAGACTGCAAACCCAAAAAAATCTAAGTTGGTCTCTATCACGCAGATCCTCAATCAGTGTAGAGTCAATGTAGCGCTACGTGAACGCGTTGATGTCTAAAATTGCGCGGTTACGCAAATTTGCAGAACAAACATTTGAAAAGATCCTCCCCTTGTACTATACCCTCCGAGGGGCGCCTCTGAGGGTCGACGGTTCTATTTATTGTACCCACATCTCCTGCCAAAAGATTGATGTAAGTTCAGCCCGAAATATCTGCTTCTACTTAATTTAAAAATATTTTTTGTATTATAATTATTACACACAAGTTGCGACCCGTAGTTTCACCCACTTTAATTTAAAAAAATATCGATTTTTAAAAGAGTTGGTTGCTTTTAGTGATATAAAGACTAAATGTTGCCTTAATAGCTACATATACATATATGTATATATTTGATATATAAAGTAATGTACAATAAACTCTGTCTAATTCAGCTAATTTTTAATGAATATTATTAATGTTAATTTTGGAACTTCTATAAATATTCATACCCTAAAATACAGAAGAAATTGTCTTAATATCTAATATCTTGGCAATAAAAAACAATAATTTAAGTTTTAAATACAGATAATTGAGTATATAGATAGTGGTTACTCCATCATCTTCATAATATGAATTAACAAAATGTACAAAAATATGTAACTTACCATTAGGTAGCTAAAAATTGGAAATATTATTAAAGATCATTTAAAACTTAATATTCGCTCTACAGAAATGTGTTAACATAGTAGCTCCAATCTGTAGCGTAAAGATGCAATCGCGAACTGGTCGGTTTTTCTCATTAATTTATTATAATGAACACATTATTTACCATCATATGCAAGATATTATCACCCCAACTAGCCACTTTTTATAGCTTAGATAGAAAAGAAAAGATTGGGTAAACATTTGTCTAGAATTTTCTATTTTAGCTTGAATTCGCTACTCTTTATTGCACCGTACGTACAAAATAATCTTTGATATATCTAAAAACAATTCACGCTTAGTTACTTTAATGAAATATTATTACAGACCATGGTAGTTTGTATTTTATTTCCTTTAATGAACGAAACTATATCAAGCAGCTGACGTACCTGGAATTAATAATGCTTTTAATGCTCATCTAAGCAACATTAGTGCCTATTTTTTGGTGTTTCGGACATGGGCGTAATTAAGGCTTTTTTAAGGGGGGAGTCTAATATTGATAAGAAGAAAAAAATGCTAATCGGCTAGTCTCTGAATTTTTTCTCGTATTATGCTAAAGAAGAGGTTGGAATAAATATACTACAAAATATGTATGTATGTAAAGTTCTTCCGTTTTACGATTACTTATTTTCCGCCGATGCTAAGGGGGGCAGTTGTCCGGACCCCCTAAACTAGTCCCCGGTATATACGTCCATGTTTATAGAAAATACAAAGAAAATTACATAAATAATTATAAGACAAATCTAAATACATCATTTAAATTATGTCGAATACTATTATGTTGAATCTTCTGGATTCGACATAATAGTATTCGACATATCATATCGAAATAACACCCTTAGTGATTGGCAACGTACCTATGTAGATTAGCAGTAAATTAATAATTATACAAATAGAGTAAGGATCCGTCACTTGTCGACAGTTCATATTATCGACCATAACAGCTGTCAGTCGCTGATGATTAGCAGCGACCGCCGCCGACGGTCGGTGGCCGTCTACATGAAATTCAGCTTCAAAAGTTCCAATGCCTCGATCGTAATTGTTTCAATTTTCAATTCAATTTAAGAGCTTATTATTGTTGTTGAAAGGCAGAAATGGTATTTCGTAAGCAACAAATATATGGCGCTTATACTATCTCAATAACTAAGACACTTATTTTAGTTCTGTATATTGGATTAAAAGTAAATAGTGTTCCTATTCAAATCATCATTAAGAAAATCACCATTTCATTCTAACGACTCTCATACGTTCTAAAATAACTATCATACTGTAACATACATTAACTATTCTGCATTGTAATACAAAAACATTAGTAAATATATCATCGCAATAAATGGACTAAACGCTCTAAAAAATGAACGGCATGATCACCAAATTTGTATTGTTATAGATACGTAAGTATTGGACATTAAGTTTTGGGCAGATGCTTCAAGGCAGGCAGATAGCCGACCATTACTTATCACGTACTTCCTCCCACGCGCAGATTATCCCTACACAAAGGTTCGGGAGTGGAGTACCTAATACGAGAGTGAAATATTAATAATTCCATCGGTCCGTGCATTATGCGCCCGCGACAGGCCGTGACGGATCACCGAACGGAAAAAATGTGTGTATTTACTTAGGGCGAATTATGGCGAGGCGATGCAAAAATTCTGCCGGAAAATGATACGCGGATAGAATAATTGGGGCTGTAAGAGGTGGGTAGAATTTTTGCCTTATAATAGGGCAAAAGTATTAGCCTATTTTGATGGTGGTAGCCGCCGCCATACCTATTTCTGCCTTATAACAGTAGTGCTGTTGTGTTCTAGTTTGGAATTAAACGGAGACGTACTTATCCGTTGCGTTCCAACTTAGTCCTTAGGGGTAGCAACAGATCTGTGATCAACCTTAGATACAACTCACACACAATCAACGCTTGATAACAGATGGCAGCAGTGGGCGCCTACTATCATATGGAGTAAACCTTATTTGCTTCAATATTTTAGGAAAAATGGGTATGATAAGTATCCAGCATGTACAGTAAAAGCTAAGAAAGGTTAAGAAAGTGGGAGCAGTATGGTTTAACCGGGGAGGTACCACCGATCCACTAATTTTGAGAAGCGTTTTAATAAAACCTTTCAGTGGACATGCACATCCTATGCACATTGGCCGACTTACAATTACCGCGATCTATTTAAAATTAGATTAGAGTGGCACTGATGCACGTCCTCAGAGATTCAGATAGAATATTTATTTTAAGTAACTATAGTTTAAACTATTTTTGAGTGATAACAGTGGTCGGATAGTTTAATTTTGGGCATTGTTAAATAACCTGGTGACATAATTTCTTTTCACCTTTTTAATAATATTTTTATAATCACATTTTATAATCAGATCGTTCCTCCTATGAATATTTGTAAGCCTTGTTGTGGTAGAATAATTGAAGAAAATGTTTAAAAATCAATAATAGCAATATAACTTAATGCACAAATAATCTAAGTCAATTCGACAGTATCCTTGTTATATGTGGAAACTCGACAATGTATGGATTGCTCGCTCAAGCTCTGCAACTCCGTATAGAGGAGTTCTATCTGAAGTCTGAAGATGAAAGCGTGCCGGCAATCACAAATATTTATATCAACATATATTGAAGTATCCACGTCATTGTTTCTCGTTTTAATAAAACAATACTCGAGACTCGATAAGGGGCCGCCCAAAATTGGAAAGCAGAGCAAACAAGCGTCGCCAATATGTAGTAATCCCGTAATCCGCCGGCTCCCGCGCAATATCACTGATACCGAACTACTTACTAATAGAGTTTTACTTATTTATAACTTATTTTTCAACTAAACGTAGGGGGCGGGTAAAACTTGAGGTTATATTTGCGATTTTTCTCGACGGAGGAGTCGGGAATATTCATAAATTGTAAGATTGATTGAAATCAGGAGTTATTTTCTTCTGTTGTATTAATTTCACCAGATTTTTTTTGGAAAAAAAAAACAAACCCGATATGTAGCCTAGACGCTCTCCCCCTTTGTTGAGATAAAATAAAACTGAGACTCCCTCCTCCCCAATGTGAGATGTCATAAATATCTATTGGACCTACACCACCATAAATGTACTATTTAATTGAGAGGATATCTAAAAGAATGTCATCTAAAGACATTGTTAACATCAGAGTTCTTAAAGCATAATTTTGTGTGGAGAAGAGGAATCTTTTGAAGATCCATATTTGTGTTATGGTAGGGATTCTTTAACATAAAGTTTGTATTTTCCGGTATAGGTGTACATTTATTGCTCGATTTTGATTTAGTTAACTTTAATATTTTGTTATCTTATGTAATTATACTAAATTTATTAAAGAATGGTTTATGAAGTAGTTAGAGTTTAAATTACTGGAGTCAATATTTGTCTAGTCATATTTAATTTTTATAGTTTTAATGGTTTTCTTTTAACATGTATTGAAAAGTAATTGTGTGGTAAATTGGTAAATAAGTATATATTTTTTGTGATACAATTATAATCATCCAGTAGGGATATCTCTGTCGGTTGATTAAGGATTTAAACATTTATTTTAGAGTCTATTATTTTTATACAGTCTTCCAAATTATGCATTCATAATACAATATCGCCTTCTGCAAATGAATCTTAATTCATCAAATTCATTTATTGAAATAACAAACACCTTGCTTCATGTATAACGATAAGTCTGAAAACATACCTACATACAGTTGCTAAATCAATTAATAAAGTGTACGTATCAACTTCCGATAATTTCAAGCGAGGAATTGGTAGCAATACATCATTGCTACCAGATACCATCGAAAATAATTCCAAACGCCTCTGCTTCTTATTTAAATTAACGCATTTTATTATGTACGATACAATCGTCCTGTCATTCGTATCCATGGCAAATTGAAACGTCAGCTGCCTTCATATGAATTTTTTATTATGTACACCCATTTTTCGGCTAAAGAATTTGAGCAAACATGGCCGTGCAAGCAGTGAAAAAAAATGTTGTGAACGCATCTGCCGCATTGTCCAATTTTCGACCAATCGCGTCGCTTCCCGCTCCCCTAGCTGTCATTTAACTGTCAGAGGTTTCGATGGTGTTTGAAATTCGAATGTTATTTTTTTCTGAGTGCGTAGGGCGTTGACGTGGCGGTACACGGTTAGTCGTGTACAACAATTGAATTGATTGAATTATGTTCAGTTGCCGATGTTGCGTTATGGATTGCCACCCGCATCGGCGAGTAAATAAGGGGTTAATGCGTCTGTTAAACATTTTGCTAAGTTAAAAGCTATCTGTATCTTTATTGTTTGTATATTTGCTAATATTCGCAATTCCCTGATTTCCTTTGATTTGAGCTATTAACCATTTATTTCATTTTGTCTTCTTTTTTTTTCAAAAACTATCTCTTAAAAGAACTACACAGTCATGTTGTTTTTAAAAACTCTGCCTATGTAAACATATATAACATTGTTGCTAATAACCAAAAACGAGTTATTTGATTAAAAGTTTTCTATAATTCGTTATCTTTTAGTTTCTTGCTTTATAGATCTTCATGCGATTTTGTAAGTATAGGAATTAAGGTACTTATCAAACCCGTCAACCATACCTATGCTTTGAAAAGTTTCGATAGTTTCAGGGTCCCGGGTCTCTAGAAAACCCATGATTTAAGTCCGGAAACTTCGAGGCTGCTCAGAGAAAAAATAATAATTATATCTTTTGATGCAATATATTGTAGAAAAAAGCTAGTGGTATAATAAATCGAAATTCTCTGCTGGCATCACAGGAGAAACCAAAATCAAAAACCTGACGGAAAAGCATCGACTCTGCAAATATTAGCGATTCGCGTAATGGATTATTGATGTTACCGGCCTCCTATTACATGCCTCAAACAGCCTTAAACGTTTCTCGGACAAAAACTTTGCTTATTACATACAACAAAAAATCATTTAAATAAACGCTGAAAAAATGACGCCACAATAAAATATAGAAATGTTAGACGTATTACAAATAATAAGCATGTCGTAAAATCTAGGATTTCACAATTAAATGTTTAACTCCTTTCATTTAAAGTATGGCTCAACAGAGGAGGTACCGACGCTACATTCTTGCATTTTGGTAGAATGCTGTGGTTACCGGCTTATGTAAAATAAGGCGACTATCCTAGTCTTCAGGAGTGGCAACGCATCTGTTATTTACTTCAGATTAAGTACTTGCAATGTACGAAGTTTATTACAGATATTCATGGGCGGCAAAGGCCACTTGCTATTATGAGAACTGTATCATTATTTGCGGCTTCAGAGTTACGGTTACGTTGTGTCCCAAAATTAACGCAAGATTTGAATAAAATAGAAAACACAGTTTTTAGTGTTTTAATTGTTATATGTTTATTGAATCATTAAGTACATAATTATAATAGGGTTATTTATGGAATAATACATCGAGAAAATGGCCTCCGTGGCTTTGCTTGCATATGCACAATCGTTTGCCCAAACTTTCCATGACCATTTTACGTTAATATGGACGAATTTCGTTATGCCGCTTTTAATCTCTTCTTTTAATGAATGGGTGGTTGTGGGTGTGTGGACATAGACTTGTGATTTCAAATAACCCCATAAAAATCTAATAGTAAAATCACACGATATAGGGGCCAATTCTGATTACAGAAACGTGAGACTCTGAACTTGGAATAAAACACAATTCCAACCATATTTTTTTTGTAATAAAGACACATTTTTATGTAGTGTAACGCTCCTTTTTTGCTAACCATAAACTTTCAGCTTTTGTGTTGCAAATACTTGACTGTACAAATGGCGACAAATTCTAATCTTGCGTCAATTTTGGGACAACCTATATTTACATAAGTCGCATAAAACTGCCTTCGAGTGGAATTAAGTGGCAAATACGATATGTACATATCATATAATTCAATATGGTTGATATATAATTAATTCACCGCTTTCACGGATTCTATTATGGCTTTCAAAAGTCGACAATGTTCAACGAGGCATTGTCTTCATTTTTTTGGTGTGCTACTACATTGGTTATAATCATATCACTATTCTCACGAATTATCTGTGGTTTTATTCCACGTTCACATGCATACAAGTATAATATTATGTACCTACATGGTATGTGCTCCACGACTTGGTAAATTAAGTAAATTACTTATATTAATAAGTTTCGTAAGAATTTTTATTGAGTTTGATAAAGAAAAGAGCACGTACACTTTTCAATATGTGGAAAGTACTATATTATTAAATATTTCAATATTTAGTTAGTCAGTGAATTACTATTATCTCTTGGACGCTCAGGAGGGTTTGAGATTCAGTGTATAACTCAATAAAATAAAGGGGACAGGAGTCAGAATTTTTGTAAATTAAGTTAAATACTTGAAAGTAATCCTAATAACGTAGTCTATCGCCAAGTGAAATTAAAAAGTGACAATTTCGTGCTAGAAAAGGTCCAACGTAAATCTTACATCTCTCTTCTCATCCCAACTGTGTGCTTTAAGAAACTACCCAAACGCGAACAGAATTTTCTTATTTTGCACACAAATTCAACAATTCAATTTTCATATTATGTCCCTTTTATTTTCGTCAAACTATACCCACATTTTATCCATATAAAGATTCTTAGATCTTAGTAAATAATTCAAAAGTATAAGTTAGATAGATAGATAGTTAGTTAGATTTTCCTAAATCATTCATTGGCAGTTTGTTTTCCTAAATCATTCATTCGCAGTTTGTTTAATTCATTTCCAAAAGGATAGAGGTTACTTATTGTCACGTACATTATAATTTATTTGTTAGTCCGTACTTCAATATATTTCAAATAACACAGCGAACGCGAAAATTTCGGCCAAAATTCAAACCACTTCAGTGCTACCACTGGAAACATTACAAAAATCTAAATCCAAAATCGGGCGCAAGTTGCTCAACAAACATTTGTGGTACGTAATGGATTAGCGATGTTCCGCGACCTTCTGCTGTCATGGCGCTGCGCAAACATAGGATTTTTTCCATCGCATCGAATGAACCATTATAAAATGACCCTTTAGTTAAGAGGTCTTTGATTTAACTTTATAATTCGTAAGTTTTCGGAATTCATTTTTTTTATATAAATTGTTTTTGAAATACGTCTTACCTGAGCTTAGCCATCAATGCGTTGCTATATTACAACGCCTCGGGTAAGTATGTATCTTTTACAATACCCTAGAGTTCAGAACACAGTACCGCATAATACTACTATAAGGCAAAAAAATAGGTGCTTCGGTAGTTCAAATTTGAACTACAAAAAGATCTATCATCTTTTAAAGGTTTTTTTTTAATATGTAGTTCACTTGATGGTAAGAGGCCATGCCGCGGATGGACATTTGTAAGCAAATTCATATAGAACAAGGGTTCTATTTGAAGTCAATCATAGATGCGTTGGTAATCCCAAGGACTAAAATCGCCTCATATGAAAGTGGGCTGCCAACCATAATCTTTCACCGAAACGCTAGAACTGCTTCACACTACATAGATATGGCGGTGGGACTTTTCCCGTCGAACTACATTAGTTTTAATAATAAAAAAACGCGCCCTTTGGTGTGGGTTGCTCTTCCAATTATAAAAAAATTGCATACGAATGGATAGCAGATCCATCTTTTAGATGAAATTTTTAAAAGAGGTTCCTATGATTTCAACAATGTCTTGTAAAATAGAATGAATAGATATTTTAACACCATAATGAGTTTTAAATATGATTTTTAGTGCGTAAATTCTTTTAATATCTTTAAACTTTTTCCTAATATATCCTATTTAGATCGAATTTTACACCTTTGAGTTTGCATTTCGCTATTGGACATATTCGTGGGTAACTAATTTAGGTTTTTGCTAATAATCAAAGTTGATGGTAAATAATTATGGACTTTTATAACATTTATATCAAGAGAGGAAGTTGTGTTCTTCAAAACCGACACCACACGGTATCAAAATCAAAAATCTTGAAAAATGTTGCTCAATATTTTTTCAAAAGAACCATGCCGCAAGCGCGGTTACCCAAAGTCACCTTCAAATTAAAATCGTCTTAATGAACAGACCAAACAAGGGGAGCAAACATTGACACATAATATTGACGATTGTCAACCTGTATTGTCATTCTCAAGTAAAGAAATAAAACGTTAGGAGTCAGGCGGCGTCCATAGACGAAATAGACGGGTTTGTCTTTATTTTGCGTCACTGTCAATATTGGCGTAGGCGGCTGCGTATGCGCACCGTGCCGCTATTGACTCCGTTTCCATTGTACCACGGTAAAGTTGACGGAAGAACGTTTAATTAATATCAAGGACATACTACGAAGGTACATGCTTTATTTATTACAGTAAAGCATAAAGATCGTAGAGATTACGAATGTTTGTAGCATCGTTTCAGCTAAATCTTCAGGAGCGTGTTTTGTATCTTTGGAAAAGTTTAAAGATAAGCTTATCACAGTTACATGAAAAAAATCAACTTAGGCCTTACCAGTGTGTGATTTATGTTAATTGTTAGTTCAGTATGTTTAGTAGTGTAGTAATAATCTTTACTCGAAATCGGATTTTTGCATAGTATTTTCTTGCATCAATTAATTACTTAAAAAAGAAAAAGGGGTGAATTTTTGAATTATCTGAGTGAGTTTTATTTCTTTTTTTATACCTAACCATAAGGCAGACGGGTTACCTGACGCAAAATAGTCACAGTCGTCTATGACATTTGCAACACCAGAGAACTCGCTTAATCTTAAAGCTTATCCTTAGTTTTAGGTTAATCTTCAATAAAAAAAGGCCTCGCAATGGAAACGCGCACATGTTTGTGGGAGAGCAGTGAGCGGAGGCTGTTGCGCAAACACGGACACACACGCCGCTGTTTGATCTCGCCAGGGGGTGGATGGGAGCTGCGATGGTGAGGCCTCACTTGGCAAAGCGGTTTACTCTCGAATACTGTTATGTAAGTGCGGGTATTCGAACATAATATCGACGCCGGAAAGCGATAAAAATACGAATTTAAGTTACGAGTGTACATATACAATCAATTATACTAATCTTGGAATGTTTTCTTAGATTAGATATAATAGTTTTTGGTTATTAATTCAATATTTATAAATAAGATACTAGTGGACCTTCTAATTTTAAATCTAAACATTAAAAGCTAGAACCATGAATATTTATCAATAGGTTTATTTTATGAATTAGTTTTACGTTTTTATCATATTCCATCCCTAAGGGAATTTAATATGGGTTAAATGTTTGTATTATTTTATATTATAGTTAACGCGTAAGAGGTCGCCGGCAATAGCTTGTTGTTTCGCTTACAATTTCCATGAAAAATGGCTGTCACTTATTATTTTAACTATTGTAATATTATTGATAAGTAAAACAATAATTTTGTTATATGTCCATTTAACAAAATGCATATCGAATCAGTACTTTTTTAATACAGTCAGTCTGTCTAGTTTTAATCTGTGAAGTCATTATTAGAAGTGTAATTTGTAAGATGTTAATATTGTCGTTTATTTTCGATTTAAATATCATTCGTCGAGACTGAAATAGATATTATAAATGCTTATCGCTGAGTTTCAGAGAATACTGAACAGGTATCGTAAGTGAAGCTCCACCAGATTTAAACTTTTTATGATGCCAGGATTACAGTCTATCTGGATTAGAGCGACCGTTACCTTGCACTAATAACTATGACTCGTTAACTGCAATGGCTAAAGCCGGCATTCTTGTAGTAAGATTATTTTCTATAATATGCCTCAATATAAATCTATAAAGATATATCATAAATAAACATAAATAAATAACAAAATAAGTAGTGATAGAATAATTTGGCATGACTCGGCATTGTAATTAGGGGGTAAGAGGTTCGAATCCCAGGCATGCAACTCTGAGTCTAAGTTATGTGCGTATTAGAAATGAATTATCACTTGCCCAAAATTTAATGGAAAAACATCGTGAAGAAAACTGCACATCTGTGAGTTTTTAAAAAAAGGTCTCAAAGATGTGTATCATCTTATTTGCACTCGGCCAGTGTAACGAACTTGGGCCTAAGACCTTAATGCTTAAACGTAATACATAACCAAATGAGACGAAGTTATGAAACGCATTTTAAAATTAACTTGATTAGTTTTACAAATATTAATCAAGTTAATTTTAAGATGCGTTTTATTACTTTGAATTTCATTTGACAATGGCAAAACGACGTATTTTTAGGCTTAGGTTGATAAACTGAAATTTTAATCGATAAATAGAATAAGTCTATCCTAAAATAGATTTAAAAAAATATAACTCGCGTTTTTCGATATTTCCCGACTTATGCTTTTGAGGAATGGTGAACGCTTTAGGAGAAATAACACAACTACAAACAAACCTTGGCACGTAAGATTTGAAATTCCCCATTCAATTAATAAAAAAAACGTCAATATTCTATCATCGTTTTGCAAAATATATCATAAAGTAGTCTTTTTTAACCGATTATTGTCCGAGGTGGAGTTGCTGCTATTCTATCACGGAGAACTGTCGAAGCTTACGTAAAGCTATAAGCTTCTGCAATGTACCGAGTTATGTGTCCAAGATTCGTTCTCCCATATACTAGTACATTGTCGTATATCTTTCGAGAGCAAATAAAATTTCTCACAACAAGAGCAGGGGTGGTTGAGTCCAGAACACGTCCCCCGGGACGCTATCAATCGTGCGGAGTGACAGCGGGGGACGCTGCCGGGATACGAGGAGCTGGACACTCTCCGTAGCAATCGAGTTGTAAGATTTATAGATTTCGTAATTTTTGATAACAAGTCGAGTAAAGTTATATCTTCCTTCGATAAAGTACATAATTTTGCAATAGTTTTCAATATAAGTTTCATTCAAAATTCGTCAGATGACAATGTTATATATTAAAAATATATAATTTACAACATTTATAAATCAAAAACAATAATGTTACATTTAATAACTTCTTAAGCTTCTCACAAATCTAAACGCAAGAACTTCGTCCATCACACACCACAATTTCAGAAATGGGAAAACCCAAAACAGTTGCGTTCGTCTAGATAAACTCAGTGAATCAGAGAAATTGTGAAACAAAAATATTAAGTGTATTATTATCTTATATAGCAATTCGTTTTTAAAAATAGACTGAATACCTAAGTATTTTATTTATTATATAAAACTATCTAATATGTACTGACTGATTTCGTAAAGTGGATTATGATAAATATTAAATTATAACTATTAAGTCCACGATTATTTTACATTGAAATAGTTCGTTTTGAATATCAAAAGCAACTGTTTATCTTATTTCAATCTGAAATGTCTATACCTAACAACTGTCTTAGGCAGGGCACGTTGTACACGTAACATCTAGAACACCTTGTTAATGACATCAGAAAACATTTTACTGAATTAAATGTTAATTTGTATTAAAACTTGCAACGTAGAACGCGTATGGTTCGACCGGGAAGGTTTTTTTATCTGATAAAGATATCATAATGATAAAGGTACTAAATATATTTTTGAAATTATTTTTGTTTACTTCGTTACTTGTCCTATTTACCAAAAACATACGCACGCTTTCTACACTCGTAGCCCAACACTTGGATTTTTTCTTGTGTCGTGGGTGCCACGGACACACAAAGACGAATACACAAACACCCAGATCCAGAACAGAAATCTATATTCATCATTAATATTTCTGTCTGGCCGGAATCGAACCCGAGACCTACTAGGCGTCAGATCAGTACGGTGGTTACCGCTTGGCTACGCGGGTCGTCAAATATCTAGATATCGTATTTTTGAAAGCATCGAAAACAAAATCAAGCTTAAAATCGATACACAAACAAATGCTACAATCTTAGCAAACACATTCGCGCGAATCGCAAAATCAGATTTACCAAATCACGTATGCCGGATGTGACGTAGCGATATGGTATCTGAAATCTGCGCGGCTATCGGCGCCACATCTTCAGATACCACCCGAGTATACGATAACACCAATCACCGTGTTACTACGTCACGTACGAAAACAACGAACATAGGTAGAACCAATGTAGTTCGACCGGAAAAGTACCATCGCTATACCTATTTCTAGCGTGGAGCAGTTCTTGCGGGAGGTGGAAGGGTGTGGTTGTTCTCACTTATACATGAGGCGACCATCTCAGTCCTCGGGAGTAGCAACGCATCTGTGATAGACTTCAGATAGAACCCATGTTCTATTTGAAGTTACTTACAAATAGTCCATGGGCGGCAGTAACCACTTACCATCAGGTGGGATGCTTGCTCGTTTGCTACTTCATAATTATAAAACATGTTTTATTATGGTAGCAAAGAGCATGCAGTCCACTTGATGGTAAGTGGCAACCCATGGACATGTGTAATCATCCCAAATAACTACCAAGTTGAATAAATCTTGTACTAGGGGCACTGAAATACCACAATATGTGGTATGTACCGTGATATTCTAGATCGCAAGCGAAATAACATAGTTTTAATAAGTTTTGAGCCAAATACTGAATCGAATTGAGGTTCTATGTTCCTTTCATTAACTTGATGTAAGAATTATAAGTATAGCAGATAATAATTCTTTCTATTGCTTTATAGCAGCGGTGGAATACAATTATGAGCAGAATCGAAAGTTACGTGAAAGAAAATTTAATTTCAGAGCAATAGAAATAGCAACACATATGAACGACGTCTGAGCAATTGATCTACATACAGTTGGTTAGAGATGTAGACAAATTTTAACCTAAAGATAATTTTCTTGCAATAAAATCAAATCAGCGAACCTGTATGTAATAATAGTGCATTTAGAAATTATGGAAATTTAATCAATTAAAAAAGGTTGTGGAAGAACTGCAGGTAAATCTCTACCTTAGTTTCCTGAGAGGACTAAGTTAGTACATGTGATAAGAATGTGTGCGATAACATGCTCTCAAACTATTTTATTTACACGTTACAAGCGATATGAAACTCATAATTTTATAGGACGTTTCCATAAAAACGATTCGGAAATCACACACATTCCAAGATAATTTGAAGTAACAAAGTAACATGTTATGAGGAGATAGAAATCTATTCGATATGTGTCCTGCGTTATCAGTTTGGTAAAGGCCAGTTCGATCCGGTGTAATAATCTTGAATAGGTACCTACCTTTTCGGTTAGGAACTTTATTAAATATTTACATATAAGTACGCATAGATACAAGAGTTTGGAGGCGAATTTGAGTGATATATTCAAAGCAGTTTTTGACATAATGTAGAAGTAGCAAGGTCTTTTCCAGCTGGTAGAACCAGTGTTGTTCGATCGGGGAGGTACCACCGATATACTTATCTCTAGCATGAAGCAGTTCTCGCGTTTCGTAAGAAGGGTGTGGTGGCCGGCTCACTTATGTATGAGGCGACCATCACGCATATATGAAGTTGCTCACAGACATCCACAGGCGGCAGTAACCACTTACCGTCAGATGGAATGCATACTCATTTGCTACTTCAATCTGGGACAAAAAATATAAACGATCATGCAGTCTTCTTAGTACTGAGTGGC
>DWNE01000907.1:0-24711 GCA_018249875.1 Cecropterus toxeus | reverse complement strand
TAATATTAACTTACAGGGTTATTGCCGTAAAATTGTCAAATTTGGTAACACAATAAGATTTATTTAGTGGGTTATTGTAGATAATCCAATATTTGTGTTGTTGATTTTAAATGTACCAACTATTACCAAAATCATCTGCCTCACAAGTTATTGCAATAAATATATTATGCGGTAATATTACTTAGCCAAATAACAAACACGAAATTTAAAAAGTAACATAATAAAACCTTGTTTTTGTGGTAAAAATCATTTGAAGAATTTCCGTACTATAAAAATCTCATATGAATATTATTTATAAAATGTAATAGGAAAAAACTGAAAAAAATTACCAACGTCTATCCCAACTCAGAGATGCCAAATTTAAAATAATATTTTTTCCAGTATTAGCACTTTACTGGGTTGTTGCAAGGGGGCGTCGATATGTATATATACATTGTGTAGATTGTATTATTGAGTATAGTTGTATAGAATATATAATATCGTATAGCGATAGACTGATAAGCCAGAGGGCCAAAGGTTTTAATCCACGACATGCAACATAAAAATTTCTAAAATGATGTGCATATAAGAAATTATTTGTTACTGTTTTATGGTGTACGAAAACGTTGTGAGGTAACTACACATGGGAGTTTTCTATAAGAACTCAAGTGTGTCAAGTCTACACATAGTGACTATGGCCTTAAAGTCTTTTATCTTGTGAGACCCATGCCCACATACAAGCCAACCAAGCTAACTACATGAATGTCAAACGTGACATCACTTGCAAGCTCACGAGTATAAATATCGCTTTTTTTTACTTATTTTGGTTATCATTGAAACAAAACTAATAAGTGCAACAAATGAATCTTTGCTTATTTATTTTTTAACAAGTCACAATAGATCAGGGAGTTTAAATACAAACAGTACTATGACGAGAGCAGGGCATGAGATGGGACTGGGGAGGGTGATCGTATTCCTCCCGTTCGTCTAGTTAGCTGGGTCAAATAGTATCAGACAATAATGTATTCAAAATTATAGTGACTTTGGTTCCCCATCAAATTTTATAATCTATCCAGTATCATTATGACTAACTTAGGTATATTTGACGATCCGCGTGGCAGAGCAGTAACCGTACCAATCCGTCACATAGGGTCACACAGTTTCTGTTTTGGGTCTGGGTGTTTGTGTATTTGTCTTTGTGTGTGTCTATGGCACCCATGACAGGAGACAATCCTAGTGTGAGTATATTTTCAAGGTGGTAGAACCGATGTAGTTCTACCGGGGAAGTACCACTGCCACACCTATTACTAGCGTGAAGCAGTTCTTGCGTTTCGGTGGAAGGGTGTGGTTGCCTACTCATTTATGTATGAGGCGACCATCTCAATCATCGGAAGTAGCAACACATCTATGATTGACTTCTGATAGAATCCCTATTCTATATGAAGTTGCTCACATGTGTCCATGGGTGGCAGTAACCACTTACCATCATATGGGCTGCATGCTCGTTTGTTATTTCATTATTAAAAAAATATGAGTGTAGAAAGTGTTATTTTATAATAATTTTCATTTCCAACAGCTGGGTGTGTCCAGTGTGAGTGAACTGAGGCATGCCCTGGGTGCGACGCTGGACGGCCTGCCAAAGAAGCAGGCGGTGGCAGAGTACAGCTCTGATGGCAGCGGCAAGCCTGTGCCGAAGGAACCTGACAGTTTGGTGTATACTGACTCTTCTACTTTTTTAAAGGTTTGTTATGTTAATCTTTTTGGTTAATATTACCTTAGAGTGAATGTACAGTGGTATTAAATTTTTGATTACAGTAAAGTCTTGTCTTAACTATGAATTTTGAATTGTGGTCAATGATGAGTAGTTATCTCAGACATTATAATGGTTCAAAATGTAATATTGTCAATGCTTTTTATTTTTTTTGTAAATGTTCTAATTTTTACCCGCCTAAATCAGAGGGTAATGTTTTTCGAGCCTATGTATATAAAGAGTATCCTATGTGTGAATCAAAATATACATTCGCATTTTAAATATTAGTATCCATATTTTATTCTTATTTTTATCGTTCCAGGGAACACAATCATCGAACCCACACAATGATTACTGTCAGCATTTTGTGGACACGGGTCAAAGACCTCAGAACTTCATACGAGACGTCGGACTTGCAGACAGATTCGAGGAGTACCCCAAACTACGTGAGCTGATCAAGTTGAAGGATGAGCTCATCGCGCGCACGGCCACGCCGCCTATGTATCTGCGTTGTGATTTGAAGGTATTTGTTAAATATAATATGTGACCATAATATAAGTTAAGTAGGTTTGTCAAAAACAATTTTCGTTTATGTTTTCCCTTGTTTGCAAAGGGCATTGATACAGCGAACAAGCAAGGAATTCGTCTGCTTCGCAAGCTTCACTGTGCTTGAAGAGTTTGATCATAAAAAAAGTATATAAGGAGTTGATTTCGAGAGGTTTAAGTGCACTTGTTTCTAAAATAATTGGATTTTGGTTTTGAAAAAAATTAATTCACCCGCTAACAGTGCCTGGAAATAAAGGAACAAGGAAGGGGGAATTTTTTTTTTAATAATATACCAATATGGGTATCAAATGAAAACTAGTAAATAGAATATTCTAAAAATATATTCTTAACTATTTTGGTAAAAACTAAAAAAAAAACTTTATCTTGTGACGAAAAAATTAGTTATAAGCAGTTGCGTTTTTTTTTAAATGTTTTTAACGATGTCACTAGTTAATATTCGTTAACACATGTGGTTGCAGACGTTCGAGCTGAAGCAGATGGGCAGCAAGTTCGACGTGCTGCTGGTGGAGCCGCCGCTGGGCGCGGGCTGGCGCTGGCGGGACGTGCTGGCGCTGGAGCTGCAGCACCTCGCGCAGCCGAGGTCCTTCGTCTTCCTCTGGTGCGGCAGCTCCGAAGGTACGCTAGGGATAGCTACCATCCCCTGTAGCCGGGGAGTAGAATACGGCTACGCTATACCTTGCCTGTCGTAAGAGGCGACTAGAAGGGAGCTTCCGGGGTTGCGGGCGGCAACAGTGGGAGCTCGAACTGTCCAGTCAAGTGACCCCGGGAAGAACGGCGGCATGTGTGACTGCATGTTGTCACAGACATTGGAACATGTAGGGGAACAGTCACACGTCCCCCAAGAGATGAGCCCATGAGGGGCACCGCGCTTGGCGGTACCGATGCGTTCCAGGAGATCCCGGAGTCCCCTGCAAACGCTGAGGAAGGCCACTGAGGGTTTTAGTGAGAAAATATCCCACATAACCCGGAGTGTCTCTCAAGGGTTCAGTGTACAAATATCTAAGATCAAATATTTAAGATAAAATCCTAATGTAAACTGCAATTTTTGCAAATAAAAAATCGTTCATTCATTCATTCCGTATCCGTAACCGAAACTATTGGGTATTCGAATTAAAAAAATATCCGTAGCCGTATCTGATATAAATGTATCCAATAAATTCGAATATTAATTTCTAAATTAATTGAAGTAGAAAACGAGTGTGAAGTCCACCTAATGGTAAGTGGTATCTGCCACGCATGGACATGTGTAAATCTATGATTTTCAATTTGAGGGGGAGAGGGTAGGCTTTGTCTTTAGGGAAAGTAAGAGTTTGTGTTGACAAATTATTTTAAAGCTAAGATAGCAAGGACAGATTAAATATTAAGAAAAATAATTGCATTTGGTAAATTTCAGTAAAAAAAAAAATAAAATAAACTATAATGATTTACTTTCCAGGTTTAGACATGGGACGAGAATGCTTAAAAAAGTGGGGCTTCCGTCGCTGTGAGGACATCTGCTGGATAAAAACGAACATCAAGAATCCTGGACACTCCAAAAACCTGGAACACAATGCAGTATTCCAACGGACAAAGGAACACTGCCTCATGGGCATTAAGGGAACTGTCAGGAGATCGGTGGACGGGGATTTCATACACGCTAATGTGGATATTGACCTGATTATATCAGAGGACCCCGAGTTTGGCAGCACCGAGAAGCCGATTGAGATATTTCATATTATGGAGCATTTTTGTCTGGGCAGACGAAGGTATGTTTTTTTGTAATATGTATATAGCAAACGAGCATGCATCGTCAACCCATTATTGTCCCACTGCTGGGCATGGGTCTTCACACACCTTTGAGAACTCTTTTTTTACGAGAACTCTCAGATGTGCAGGTTTCCTCACGATGTTTTCCTTTACCGTAAAGCAGTGATAATTAAATTTCTAATACGCACATAATTTAAGAAAAATCAGTGGTGCGTGCCTGGGATTCGAACCCAGGATCCTCGATTGAGAGGCCGAGTTTCAACTATTAGGCTATCACTGCTGTACGAGCATGCAGTCCACGGAAAGACACTGCCGCCCATGGACATAACCAACCCCAGATAAGTTCAAATCTTATCATGGTTAAAATTTAAAACGATGGTCAAGATAGTTAAAAAAAAATACATGGTAAGTATTAAAAAGAAAAAAGACAAACCCACTGAGTTTTTGGCGGGATCTTCTCAGTTGAGGTCATCTTCTGATCCAGTGGTAGTGTAATTAAAAATACTGTAAATGGCCTATAAAAAATAAAGACATTTCATTTCTTACCTGGATTAGCCACAAAACTTTGCTACCCCTGAGGTCACGTTGGGACACCTCGGATCAATATCTCCCTTAATAGGTTCTTCAGACCAGAACACAGCAATGCATAACACCGCTGTTATTAGGCAGAAATAAGTGTGGCGGTAGTGCTTCCAGAGTCGAACCACAATGAGTTCTACCACCACAATGTAGAACTAGAGAACTATAAATACTGATGATATGACCAATTAATTCTGATGGTGATCTTTATTTTTGACTAGTATTAAGACAGTTTAAATCTTTGCTTCTCTCAGAACATTTTTCGTTGGTGCAAATTGGCAGTTTAAGTGTTTTTGCAAATTGGCAGTCCTACTTTGCAATAAGTCCAGCAATGTCTCTATAACTGTAATTGAGACAGAATTAACCATATTAAGGATTGATTATGAATCTTGAAGGCCAATTAACGTCAAGTAAATGTACTATACGCTGCAAAGAATATGTAAGCCACCTTTTTAATATCCTAATCTGAAAGGTGTCATTTAATTCCTCCAGAGTGCACCTATTCGGTCGCGACTCCACGATCCGGCCCGGCTGGGTGACCATCGGCCACGAGCTCACCAACTCCAACTTCAACGCGGAGCTCTACGCGTCGTACTTCAACGAGGGCCGCGAGAGCACCGGCTGTACGGAGCGGATAGAGGCGCTCCGTCCCAAGAGCCCCCCCAACACCAGTAAGGGTGCTCGGCCGAGGGGACGGGGCGGCTTCCGGGGGCGGGGCCGAGCTCGACCAGCCTTATAGGGCTCCAAACACTGTGAGCGATTGGACTCTTTCTTGTTATGTAGAGTTGTTATGAACAGAGCTGGGAATTATAGAGCTATTGCATAAACTCTCGAACGATTCGTCGGGTCTTATCCCTATAAGTGGACCTCTCTCTGAGACTACTGTGAGCGATTGGACTCTTTCTTGTTATGTAGAGCTGGTAATTTATTATGCGACATTTAGATACTCGCGAACCGTTTATCGCCGACCGAGTTTATTGGGCCTCGACAGTACTGCGAGTTATTGGACTCTTTCTTGTTATTTAGAGTATAAACATAGCTAGCAATGTTTATATAAAGCTATTTTATATTTTATAATGCAACATTTTGATACTCGCGGACAATTCGTCGAGAAACTCGCTGAATACTGACAAATATTTGTCAGTATTCAGCGAGTATCAACATAATCGTTTTATGCGTACTAAAAATCTATACCCGGCTCAAAATGGACGAGAACCGGAATAAATGTGCTTAACGAGCGTGAATGTTGGCTTAAATCGGATGACATATACAGCGCCCACATTAGCGTCGGTGATCAGAACACAATTTTATTTAACTCTGTCCAGCATTAAAATGATTTCAATGATAGAAAGTTGTTTTTCATATTATTAGCTTTTATAAAATAAGATTATACATAAATTTAAAAATAGAAATATGTTTGTACTGTGTAATATATGTTAAAATGTGTACTGATATAACTCTGAAAATTATTATACTTATGTATTACTGACTCCTGTAAATGTAGACTCAAGTATGTTTACATTTCCTGATTCTAAAGTACGAAATGACTGCCTTGTCTCATTCTGTCATATATAGGAGGGTTTCTCAAACTTATATGTCCACGTACCCCTATTAATTTTTAATACAACAGAGAACCCCTTTTAAAAAATTGTTGCAGGTAAAGTTAATTATATATAATAAAGGATTAAAGTAATAATCAGAGTAGGTAATATATGTATGTGTTGTTAATTAAAATGTTTGGACTGGTTCAAGGAGCATTACTTTCAATTTTCGAATGTGCGCGAGTTGTCTAATTAGCTGTTATTAGATAAATTTTCTCATGTACCCCTCACGTTTAATGTATAGCGTATCCCTTGGGGTACGCATACCCCAAGGAATACGCCCACTTCACTTTGAGAAACCCTGATATATAGAATGCTGTATATTAACTTAAATTGTCGTATGGACCGTTTATAATTAATATGGTTATTATAAACAATTATTAATAACTGTAACGGTAACGATAAGGCAGACGGACTATCTGATGGTAAGTTACAGCGCCTGTGGACATTTGCAACACCAGGGAAGTCGCCAATCCATCGCCGGCTTTGAAGGGGAGCTCTTCTCGCATCTTTTTAAAGAGCTCCATGTCATAGCGCACCGGGAATATCTCATTACGATCTGTTCCAACAACTAAGCCTCCTACTAACTGCAGTATATACAAATGAAAAATATTGTAAAAATTTGCTCTTGTGTGTCACTTTAGCTAGGCTGTAATATGCAGTGTTGTGCTTTAGAATAAGTTGTCTTGTTATATGTACATATATAGTACTCATCATAAGGAAATTATTGTATAGGATATTTATATACCTACGTTAATTATATACTCTTGTAATAGATAGCCTCGCAGATGCAAAACAAAATGTGGCTGGAATTTTACACTCAAATATACTTAATTTGTTATATTACAGAAAGAGTTTTGGGAAATAAGGACATAAGGGTTTCTTACACTAATTTTTGGAGTGTTTTTTCCTGTCGCGTGGGTTTATGCTCAAGTTTCTACTGTTTCATAGTTTTTTGTCACGCGTACTGCATCCACTTAATTCACGCGTGAGTCTGTGACCCGGCGTGACAGAAAAGGACTAACAGTGTGATTTACGATGAATCTCACAAAAAGTGATGAATCGCAATTCGTTGGTCTATTATATGAATGGTTTCTGTTTCGAATCCTCAGTCCTAGCAAACATCTTAACACTTTGAATGACTTTTTCTATGTACATTGTAGGAGATGCATATTTAGGGGTCATCCATAAATTACGTCTCACGTTAAGTCGAGGGGGTTGATGAAGTGTGACATTGTGTGACAAGGGGTGGGGAGGTGTCCTGAATTTCGTGACGTCATATTTCAATATAATAATGTAATCGGAAATAAATATAATTTTGGAACTTAGTCACGGATTTTCTTATTTGTCCCAAACAAATAAAAAAATCCGTGACTAAAATTGCAAAATATGTGACATCACACTAGGGAAGAGGTCTCACAAATGTGACCATCTGTGACAAGAACGGGGGGACGGGTCAAAAAGATCATGAAATTTGTGACTAAATTTACGGAGCCCCTTATCTACTATATCTGCTGCTACCACAATCCTTATGAAATACTTGAAAACAGCTTTAACTCTTTTTGTTAACTACGCTGTTATGCCATGTGGTATGGTTCGAATGAATTATTTTAACTATTAAGGTACAACCCTACGTGGTTGTTTCCGTAGGGATTATTGCCTCTTTTTTCTTAATAGCAGCAGTGTTACGCTGTCGTCTCTGATTTAAGGGTGTGGAAAGAGCAAGGCAAGCAAGGGCCAAGAGCCAATCAAGGCAAGGTATTCCAACATAGTCCTTAGGGTACCAATGCAATAGGAGTCGACTTCAGATAACATGTCGTATCTGGGATTGATAACAGATACCGTGGGTGGCATTGCCTCGCTACTTCTATATATTTTGTTCCACCGTATATGTATATCTGTTTTATCATACTTGAAATATTTGTTTAGAATAATTTGTTTAGCGGAAGTATTATTTAAGTTGTTATTATCAAACTCTTCATATGAATTTGTAAGATTTTGTATTCAAAATGACAAATTGCAAGATGACTATTTTGTGTATTAATATTGGACGTAATAAACTTTTTAATTAAGTATATAAGTCTTTAAAATATTTAACCTTTATGTTATTTGTCTTTGTTTTATTGTCTTGTCTATGGTTTTTGTCATTTTTGTCTATGTGTAAGGAGAGTTAGCTGATAGCATAACCGTTTTTTCAGCCAGCAGTAGACTTCTAATTTCGATGGATTGACGCTTTGCGTTGGGAGTCTAGTTGCTTACTCAGTCCGTGTAATCGTGTTTCCGATGAAGGTAAATCCACAAACATTAATATAAAATGAAACATAAAATGTATATACATCAATATTTTTTATTTTACATAGGTTGTCTTTAAATCAACTCGACTATTCTGAAGTTCATCAAAATATAAAAAAGACAAAACAAAATCATTTCACATATGAGATCTTTTACTTACTAAGATAAGAAAAAATTTACATATATTATTTTAATTATTGTGGAACTAAGAATTTCTTACGATTCATAAAAAAAAGTTAATATATCTTTGCGGAGGGGGCTTTATCAGTACTAAAGCTAGAATTAAAATTATCAATGTCATTCAATATTTTGATGATTAATTTAAACTTCAATGTTGAATTATTGAATTGCTTTGTTACAGTATACAACATGTTACAAAGGAAAATTCACAATACAGTATGTTTTAAAAATACAATTTGAAATCAAAATCTTACATTTTTTGCGATCATCTCAACATAAAATATTTCAAGGGTCAAAGTATTTTCATAAAACTAATGAAGCCCTCTACGCAGTACTAACTGTATCCAATTGACACGTAACCACTGATCCTATCGTAACACCGCACATTGTCAAGTCTTATATTACATAATTCATTTTGTTATCATTATACAAGGCATATTCTTTCATTCAGAGCTGCGTTCGCAGTCGGTAAGTGCGTGCACCACGTTATAATTTGCGTTGACCCGGTCGTAGGTGTACGGAACGAATGGTTTCGATCGATTCGGGGGACCGGAAATGTTCAATGTTATATTTGTCTAGATATTTCGTTGAATTGAATCTATGTTGAATAAGTCGACGCACAAATGAAACAGACCAATCGGGTAATAAAATAAAAAAGGTTTGACTATTTGTAAGCAGCCTCGTGGGCCTATGAAAGGAAATACATTATAAACGAATAATTTCTAAAGACAACAGAATATAAAACTGTCGTATGTGTTACTGTAAGCTCCACATTAAGATTTTCTGTGTCGTAGTTGTCATAGAAGAATACAAAGGCACGAATCAAAACGGTACGTTGACCATTTAGCCATACGACGATAGGGGCGCACTGAACCGCGTCACCATAACCTTCGAAATAAAAACATTATATATTTTTCTCATTCACCTAGACAAATGTAACATCTTGAAAATCGAATAAACGCACAAACTGCTGCGAACGCAACTTACTGCGACATCCTTTAAGTATAATCGTCATAAGATCACATTATAAGGCAAACAACAATCTTTAAAGCTAAACCTTTGATAAAGGGGGGTGGTGGGGGGTCGAGCGAGTAACCGACAACGAAAAGATCCGTGCAAAGGAGTAGAAACTACATTGTCCACAATTATCTGGAATGGGCATCATATAACACTAGTAGTAAATGATTCCTTTAAAAACATCGGGTTGAACCTAGTCGCGACTGATCTTACGGAATTTAACTCCTAAATTTGTACTTGATGATATAAACGCGTATATATAACCGGACGCCAGATTGATTCGCTTTTGAAAATCGCAAATGGAATTTAATCATATTTACAATCGAGTCAAGAGCGATGCGCATTACGGACATTCTTTTAAATATGAAAGAAAAAAAACAAAGCACTAAAAATTAAATTACAAACTAATTAATGAGAAAAATGTTACAAATTCATGACGCTTAAGAAAAAATAAAACATTTTTTTTTCAAACTGGAAGCATTCGTGTGACTGGAACAGTCTTAGCCAAACAAAACTTACATAATACAACGTACTAGCGGACAAACTGCAGCGAAGTCGGTGACAAAAACATGTACACAATATGAAAGGTTAAAGAACATTATTTAATTCAAAATACTATGGTTCTCTTAAAAAATGAATAGCAAATGTCGCATAGTGAGAACAAAAGGGAACGAACTCAAATTGTCAGCAAATTGAGTGTAATACTTGACGCTCTTAAACGTGATGTATCGACAAGCAAATTTGAAAGTTGGGATTTTTGTACTCAAAATGAACTAACATAATTGTTACGTTCCTTTAAGACGCGGGCTTTAAGAACCTCCCAAAAATACGAACACAATTTTGATATTCCCACAAAATGAAAATTTCGCAATAGGTCCCTTTTATTTTCACCTTGCGATGTATCAAAATAAACAGCATTATACAATGAATAGGTGTTTAATAATTTATACACAGGAATCAAAAAGTTTTCATATTTTTTTACTAAACAATGATTTTAATGTCTTGTATGATCAAATGTAACTTCGATGCAGTTTATATCCGCTGGTTTATGATTCATTTCCTGAATAGCTAGTCATATGAATGATTTCAAATAATACACTGTCTTTGATCTTGTAGACATTATGTCATGCCACTTCCCATTGGACGATAGAACAGTTTTATATAAAGCACTAACAGATAATATACTATTTATTATCTGTAATTGAGGTCCGAAGCTTTTAATTACCGCAGCCTTTAAAAATGCAATTGATCTATTTTCTATTCAATATCAATGAAGTATTTATTTTTTAGTGGCATCAAACATATTTTATCGATTTTTTGTTGAACAGAAATATTTTCAAAAAGACTAGCACTCAGAAAAAGATATAAAACACATGGTGCACCTTTAACGTAAAGCGCGTTACAGAGACAGTATGCCTTCCGCAGACAATAAAAAAACGTTATAGAACATAAAATTCGTAGAAGTGGCAAAGTACCTTCATAAGAAACAAAAATTACACACTCTGTAACGCTTTTACCAGCAAAAAACGGGGCCCCGTTATAATAATAATAATGAATTATTTTACTAATTTAATTTTAAATTTATTTGCAATTTCAATTTTGCGTGTCGATTCTATGACGTTCTTAACCTATTCTAAATATAACTTACTAACCAGTTAAGCCTATCTTATTCCCTTCATATCCACCATTATCTTTAAACACTTGTTTATATGTGAAAGGATAAAAGTATAACATTTTGCATAACATATTCGTATCAAATAATATTGTTATTGAATCAGTGTACAGACCATTATAGAAATTTTGTGTAAAATATAGATTGTTAATTTCAGTATTTTTAAAATGAAGGTCCTCGATACCTCAGCAAAAAAGAAAAAAATATATACTTCAAAGTAATAAATGAGAGACTTTAAATGAAAGTCGTTGGACAAAATCTGTTGTGTTCTAAATATGTATCTAACCGGTAACTAATTATTTTTTAAAGATTGTGTACAGATATCATATTTATAACATGATATAAAACATATATTCAGACCAGTGGTGGGGGATTGCAAAATATTTTCATATACGAAGGGGGCATGAAAATTTAAAAACACTAATTAAGTTCGATATAAAATGTATATTTCATGCTAAAAATGGTTCTGCCATGTTTATGAGTTGATAAATACGTGAGGCATTAGTATATATTAGTATAAATAGTTATTATGAAAAAAATGATCAATAAAAATAATATATACAATATGTTATACAAAATGTCTTTTCATCCCTCTTTCACGACCAATCATCGTAGACGACCCATAGAGTGAGTTTATGAAGCAACTTTTCGGTAGGTACCATTCGAAAGACGACATATATACAATAGTATATACGTACCAGTGTACTGTCTGTAGGTACCGAAAATCCCTTACTCTATGAATGCATCACGAAATAATAATGACGTAACGAAAATGAAACCATAAGTTATTGGTGTCAGTCCCCGTGAAAAATTAAAAGAAATGGGCTTTCCAATGTGGACATGACATCGGTACAGCAGGGGATCCTTCTAATCATTCCAAAAATTTTCACCGGCGCACAATAAGACTAATGTCCAAAATTATAATCGATACGATTCGCTATTCATGTCTAATCGATATCATGAAGTAACTATCAATATTTTCTTCGGACGGGCTACAATTAGGACAAGTTTTAGGTTTATTAGATTTCGTTTCGAACCTCAAGAGAAAGGATCAAAATCAACCACTGCCTCATTCCAAAATCTTGGAGAAATTTAATTCCAAAATCTTGGCTAAAATTGGAAAATGTGTAAAGTAATTATGACACAAACCGGAAATCAATATTCGTCACATCACTAAAATTTATTAACCCAAATTTCTCCCCGCACTACCTTTACAATACTAGTCATGGCAATACCTACTGAACAAGTATCAAATTCTTTTTCTTTATTATCAAAAATATTATACCACTTTATTGGCAAAATAACTTTTAGTCTAACGAATAAAACATGTATTACATTTATTATAAATTATTTACATACTATTAATAAACCGAAATATTTTATTTTCTTCTTCCGTTCTGCTTTTACGATACTTTTGGTTAAAACGTTGGTTCTAAATACCTTGTCACAACTTGTAAAGTCTTTTGACAACGGATTTTTTAATGAACATGGGCCCAAACATAAGTCGAAAAATTTACTTTACTAGATTCAATACAAATTGTATACCATAATGGCGGATTTTGTATATATTTCTCACTCACACATTGCAAAGAAAGAATGACATGCAAACAGAAATGCCGCCATTTTTTATTTTAATCATAACTTAAACAATACCAATTAAAAATAAATATTACACCCAAAAGCTAGTTTATTTCAAGTTTTCCCCGGGCATCATCCATCGTTCGAATCCCAATACTGGACTACGGGGACATGAGATTGACTACCGAACCAGAACGGAAGACAGAAATAGATGAGACGGAATCGAACCTACCAACCATGACGGTTTAACGAAGTTCTATCACTAGATTACTTCTAAAACTATAAAACCATAAAATTAATACCTTAGCATTGTTTTAATTGAATAACGACGCGCAATCTTGCTAGTTCGTAAAAAATATATAATGATATTGACATACGTTGCAGGAAATTAAAGCCATTGAATGCTACAATCGATTTCCTGGACACGCAAACTAGAACACTGACACCGAGGCCCAGAGAGAAATATTTACCAACATACATGTATACCATCTTCTCTGATTTGCTTATAAAGGTTGCAACCTATTTGAGTCCCAATGCTAGGAATTGACTGGCGTCCATAATCACCTGTATTCAGCTTGTAATAGAATACCTAGCTGGAATCAATCCCAGAACTAAGCTAGAACGCCTCAATCTAAAGTTAACACCCAAGTCGTACCTATTTCTCTGATTTGCTTATAAAGGTTGCAATCTATTTGTGTCTAGTGTTCCAACGGTGGAAGCTGGTCTATTTACAGTGAGTACAACGCTTGAATGGAGCCCAAAATCATTTGTATTCAGCTCGTAATAGAATACGTAACTAAAATCAATCAACTAAACTAAAGGAAACACCCAAAATAACCTAAAGCAACAATCAACATCTCTTTAACTCAAAATACACGTCGCTGACGTCGACGATTTTACGATATTTTATTTATTTCGTGTTTACGTGAAATATCTTTCGTACAAACTAGCAATATTTGCGTGTTGCGTTTTACAACAATGCCTACATAACTTTAAAAACTTTAAACTAACTTTCGTGAGCCTTACACATACACCGTACCTAAAACGTCATAGAAACGAACGAGTACCGAGCGTACTTAGGACACGTCGAATTTTACGGGCCCGCTTTGAAACAATAGAAAGAGCTAGGGACCACACTAGAGTCTCAAACAGTGTCCAACAACAATTTGATAGGTAAGGGGGCAATTTAAAAATGGACTCTACACGACTTTCGCTTTGAGTTGTAATGTATAAGCTAATATTTTTCGGGCATGACCCTCCTTACACAGTCGGGTTTAGTCCGAGGCACTCAAAAATTATGTATAGGGGCATACAAATTTTTATAGAAATGTTAAGTGGCCTATACAGGTTGGGAAACATTGGTCTAAAACAAATGGTATATATTTGTATCACAGACTGACTGCAAGATTGCAGTTTGAATGTTTTAGCGTAGTTGATAAAACTGCAACTAATTACCAAGTGCGCTGTTTTAGTTTGTTCACCAGAACTGCAAGCAGTTTACAGTTGAACTACGCATTTTTAGTAAATTCGATACAGTTTATTACTGCAAACACAATAAATTGTATTCCCATGGGAACTGCAGTTGCAATATTATCGTCAGCCCGTTAGTCCCACGACTGGATACGTCCCCTCTCGGAGCGAATAGATTTTAAGCTAACTTACATTGAAGAATTGTAGGTTGGTGAAATTTACAACCAGAAGTGTTACGATGTTATATGCTTGTTCTGACCCTAAATTAAACTAATGAAATTTTGAATTCCAAGATGTAAGGTTTAAAAAACTAAGAATTAACCTTAGATATGTAAAGGTTGTCGACGGAAGATGGTACTCCCACACACAAATCCGTCATTACTCGTTAAACCTAAATTAGAATTCCCCATATCTTTATATACTGCACTTATTATAAGTTTGAAGTTAGAGTAAGTAAAATAGTAAACAATACGAAAGTATTTATAACAACAAAATAAAATTCCAATTTAAACTTGTATAAGGTGGCCCCTTTAGGAGTGGTGAGACCAGCCGTGGGACATTTCAGTTCCCTAATGAAGTGACTACAGGGCGACTAGTTGCAACGCTTAAAACACTAGCAGCGCTGCAATCGTTAAACGTTAAAAACAGTAGTCTAATCTTATAAGGGCATAAAATTTCGCTGCAAATTATTGCGTAATTTACTGAAATTCGCTTAAAAATTCAAAAGACTGTCTTGCGACTCTCCGGTGACCAAAATTTTAGTAGCCACTAGCTCCCTCTATGTGTTTGCGTCGTAAAATATATTCAAAAAGATTTTGTTACTGGTAACCCAGTTTCGCGAACTTGCACAGTACAGAAAAACAGATCTGGTTACACTAAGTAAGATAACAATCATATTTATTTACATACCACATATCCGTTGCTATGTTCACTTCCGACTTTAATGTTGGTCGCAAATTAAGATCTTATATTTCGTGTATATTTCAAATTTAAAACTTTAAAACTTTTAATTTTTTCTACCAAAAAAAAATCATATGTAGTTAGATAGTTAGAAAAAATTTAGAAGTCAGATGTAAGGTACAACAAATAATATATAGCCAATTTAAGAAGTCTGAGAAATCTGTAATATTATGAAAATATTTTTGGTCGTAATTATATTTTTTTTTATAATCTAAGAGACACGCCTGAGGACTAAACTAAAATAACATATGTCACGAGAATTTCCCGTGAACTAGTTTTTATTTCATTTATAATTCAAATCCTAAGTAAAGACAGTATGGTTCAGGTATAGTATTATTTTTTTTACAGATGCCATCTTCACTAAGTTTTAATCTTCCTTAATTTGCTTTGTATTGACATTAAAAAAACAGTATTTTCTCTAAACACGAATTTTAAGATCTTAACTGGACGAACTGTATTTCAATGCTAGGAACGAATATTACTTGACCTTACAGGCTAACAGTATCACATAAGAATACACATGGATTACTTTTAATATTGTTTATTCGTATTAAACAAAATAGAAATTATTATTGCCACAGTTTTCGGCACGAATTTTGAGTTTTGAATGTGTACTTTTACCTGAAATTGTGATTTTATTAAATATATTTAGTTAAAATAGTTTCTCTGTATTTTATAATAAAGCATAATAACAAATGCGCCAAAAACTTGCCGAACGAAGTTTACGTGCGCTTTCGCATTTATTTTAATGATCACGTGAGTTTTATTTTTAGTCTAGATCACTTTATGCGTTGTAAATCATAAAGTCGTAATGATAATCTGACCTTGAATTTGAAAATAAAATAAAAAATAAATATTTTTATAATGTTTTTTCTCTCCCGAATATAAAAGATACACAATATCCAACAAAATCCGCGCCGCAAACTGTACGCAACACAGACAATTTTTCACAAAATTTAGTTTTAAAAAAGTTTTACAAAAGTAGGCCCTGATATATTGAATTAAATATAAAAATAGGTATGTCCGTACAAAAAAAAAAACATTTGACAAAAACTTCATACATCACTCGCACAAACTTTCACTGAAAAAATTGTATAAATATCCGTTCCTAGCACTTTTTTCGAGCGTGATTTAATTTCGAAAATGATGTAATTATTCACAGGAAGAAAAATCAATCACATTTCATAATCATATACACCCTTGCATTTTGTAAAATTTCAGGACAAATTTTCATATTAACACCGTCAACGCCAGTGTTGCAACTGTTTTGAAAACATTTTAATACAATGTGTACAAAGTACTTTATTCAATAATGTGTTTCCTACAATGTAAGTTAATTTTAAAATATGCTACTTCAACGTTTTTTGAGAAAATATTATTAACATATTTTGGGTGAAATAGACAAAACCATTAATATGACCCGATAACTACAAAACTATTATATTGGCATTTCTGTCAATTTCTCTCAAATTGAATTAGCTCTTCTTGTACTACAAAATAAATCCTAGTAATTGAGAGCTCTTAAAGGAGACCGTACCTTTTGGGAGTGTATTTGCAGCCAATAATATATTTTGAAGGCAATTATTAATTAATTAAAAAAAAAGCTCTCACAATTGCGTTACTATTTTGTAGTGTAATTAAGACAAATATGACCTTAATGTTGTATTAAAATGTTTCCATATGTCATAAGTATACTCTTTGGGAATCATCTACTGTTGGCATTGAAAGTGTTAAACAATGTGTTGCGGTTCGTAGACGCATTTAAATTATGAATTTAAAACTTTTCGTGGTAAAAATGTTGAAAATGTTGGTCAAACATGCTTCTAATAAAACATAATATCTATACGAATAGTAAAACTTCATAAATCATGAAGTAAACTAGTGGACAGGTTTAACTAGGGGATTATCTACATTATACCTTACATATGCTGTGTAGGTAATGTCTATATTTAAATAGGCTAGAACGAAACAGTTCAGTATCTTTTTCTATACTTTATCAACCTATTTTCTTAATTTTTCATAGCTATTAAGCTACTTAGCGAATTTTATTAGAATTACCCTAGTTTATTTTTTAAGGGCAAAGAAAACTCGAAATACGTACGATCCCCACATTGTAAATATTGTGTAATTATTACCAAATACTCAGTATTTATTAATTCATCAACTTAAATGCGTCCAAGCCCGTTATTTGAATCCACTTAAATATTTTTTGGATTTTTACTAATAGAACTGTACTGTGAGATTTATACAGTCACAATAATCGAATTACAAAATAAAAAAGCAGAAATAATATAGAAAAATAATGATATAACATTAGATAAAATCAAAATCCATGTTCCATTACAAATATTCAAACATTCATGAAAAAATATATATAAAATTGTAGCAATACATTTTTGATGCGTTATATTGTCGAATATTACAAGTGTAATTATTTTTCATATGTTTATATGTACAAATCTCACAGTAATGATTCACGTAGCCTAAACATGATGGCAGTTGCTGAGATCTTTCGAAACTACACAAAAAAAAACAATATTTACTGTCCGTCAATGGACTAAGTCGAGCTGGGACCCCTTGCATACATTTCCATTTCCATTACATTTGAAATTTAAATTTTCGTACTGTTTAATGCAAAATTTTGGCATTTATATTTGCTCCTCGCTCATGATTTGTATTGTATGAGTGAGTAACACCTAAAAAAGCCTTCATTTTGAATTAATTCTTTATTGAAACATTTTATACATATGTAGTCATAATAAAAATTGCAATTTTGTGCTTGATTTAGCCTATTTCTGAATCGGTATTAACTTACGTTACTGTCATATATTTTTAACAAATTTAGTTTATTTTTGGAATTATTAATAAAATAGGCATAGCATAGCATAGCATATTTTAACAAATTTAGTTTATTTTTGGAATTATTAATAAAATAGGCTTGCACGCAAGAGGTCCGTGGTGGGAAAATCTGCCTCACCTTCCGGCATATATTTCTCTAACAATTAGCAATAAAAAATATAGAAACGATTTACCTAAGAGAAAAAAATAATAGTACAAAAGTATTCGTGCACATATAACAAAAATTCCAAACGAAGGAAAAAAAATCGCATAGGATTTTTTCGCAAATGTTTGTTTTATTGTAAAATATAAACGATTTCAGAATAGAAATCGGAGGGGTACTTTCACTTAAGATTTTTGGCTAATTATTGTATGAAGTCGTTTCATTTGTACTCTAGTGAACGAGCTTACTCTTGGTTGGCGTGAATTAGGAGAGGCTTCAGCCAATACAGCAAAAAATACAGTAATGAGGATAATCAAAAATTAGTAAGATAAAAGTATAGATAATGTGATTAACTTTCTGCCTAAATATTTATTCAAATAGACAGTCGGTTGGTAGACCAGGTGTTCGTGGGCAGCAGCGACCACTTACCAACAGATGTACTGCATGCTTGTTTGCTATTTTAATCTTATTCAAACACGTCTTTTTAAATGTTTTACATTGTTGTTTCCTTATGTATAGATGTTAAAAAATGTTTATCATTCAATATATTACTCAAAAATAATTAACTAAATTATTTTTAATAAGTGATATATTGAATGATAAATAAATTTCAAACATAAATGCATTGTTCCTGGCAGTATTGATATTAACATTGCTGGCTTTAAGAAAAAGATTTTCAAGCTGATTATGAAAATCTTTCAATACTATCAGATAAAAGGGGGTCGAATTCAATTATTATCGCTCCAAACAGTAATTAAAGGTACTTCGATTATATAGAACATAAAAATTGACAAGAGAACCTCTCCTAATCCAAACCACCCACACCACATAACAGTCACACACACAGACACGGGTAAGTAAGCGTCTTGTAAAACATATCATACATATAAATATACATATATAAAAGTCCACAAATAATCCGCTTCTCGTAAAAGGATGTTGCAATAATACGTAACAGCACCACCATTAAACTGGTTCCTTACTACATCGACCAACCAGGTGGGACCGCTTGATTCAATAATGAACAAGTTACATATTTATTTTAATTAAGAATCAAATAAAATCAATACACAAATTAGACTATTAATTATCATAGATCAAACGAAATGTTTCATGCATTTAAGGGTTGCAATTTTTTTTTGTTTAAAATAAAATTGAACATTATTGAATCAAGCGATCCCGTACATACTTCAGTGTTACTTAACAATTTCCATCAACAATAGTTGTAAGTCGAAACTTTCAACTGACATACTTTGCATCGACACATATTCCACGGTCCTCCGAATCACAACGACTGACACTCCGAGAGTATCCAAACACATCACACATTGCCATTAAAATCCAAAAATTATATTTAATAAAAAAACAACCTCTGTAGTCGTTTTGCTTTGACACTGGCCTTTAAAAACCTATAGTTACATTACTCTCATAGAGGGGACGATATTTTTTAAACTCATTTTTTGCAACATGGCAATTTTTTACCGAGCGACATTCAATCGCAACTGGCAACACTGAATCGTATAAATGTTTGAAAACGCTTCCAAAAGTGACCGATCCAAAAAATAGTTTAAACAATATGTCCTTTATAAATAAGATATTTAAAATACAGCTAACATGTTTACAGTTTGACGCGTGGATTCACAAGAATCCAACGGTTACGGTTTGAATCTCCAACTGGTGTACGGCCAACGACACCAGAAACAATAACGATCCAACTGAGACCCACAATATCTTAAAGGCGAATAATTAATTATTATGTGTTTTTTCTTATTTGTCTATAAAAATGGTTAAAAAAATTGCATACTTTTTTTCGTGTCTTAAAAAAACGATAAATTAGGCATTCTGTCATTGTTTAAGTTGAAATAAAAATAAAAAAAATATATATAATATATATTTTAATTTAATTGGATTATCTAAATTATTTTTTAACTTTGACAAATTATTTCTCACTGTGTCGTTGGCCGATATTAACATCGTCCAGTTAGAGTTACATAGAGGATTCGTGACAACATGTCTAGTTTATAAAAAAAAACAACAATAACGGAACCTTATCGAGAAACAAAACGGCGAAGTATCCGAGGAAGTTTATAGAAAAACCAGTGAAATTCAGTCATTCAGATGCGTAAAACATTTTGATTGGCGCGTAACGTGTGACAACACACGACGCCGTAGTACCGATAGTGTAATATCTAACTAAACGACGCCACTACATGACACTCTATTCCATCTAAAAACGATAAACAGACAGACACCGTCCATAGTGTACTTACATATACATAGAATAGAGAACATCCAGAAGCGTCACCCGCGGTATCTTCGTCACTTACAATCTCTCAACACATATATCACATCCGCATTTTAATGAGTTCTAACCGTTCCGTATCTAACGGGGCAATGGCACAACCCGCGTTTATTATATTCCGAATATCTACACATTTTAGACACACATAGAACACTAACTGTTCGTTACGACAAAGGCTTCTGGGAAGAGGATAATAGTCTTTACGGCATCGCTAAGAGTTCGATACGAGCCTTTCCCATATAGTGGAGGGGTTAAGCGGGATATTTATTTATAGAAGTGGTGAGGTCACTGATCCCACGTGCCACCCTCACAAGTATGTGGATTCACCTGAAAAATGTAAGAGACCCATGTAAGCTTCCGGAACCATTACATATGCCACGGACACAATTATATTTGGTTGATTTTCTGGGTACAAGAATAATTTAAACTCAAAGGAAACGTATTTGTTACTTTTAAACATAAATATGCCAAAAAGTATATTGAAAAATTTTTCAAAAAATATAAGTAAAAAAATGAACAACACAACAAAAAAAATGATATCAACTTCAATAAATTTTAACAACGAAAATAAGCAATTAGACAGATTCCAATATATTTAACACTAAATTAATTTTTAATGTTAACCCAAAAATTCAACCAAAAATTAAATAATTTTGAAAACAGCAATTCAATACGCCTTGAAGCTTTAAAATAGCATTATTATTACACAACATTAAAGTTAATAAATCGGATTATTTTAATCGTCACACAGGTTCAAAAGCTTAAAGGCGCGTTTAAATACTGTACGTGGCATGTGTGATGCGTTCAGTTCAGCGAAGCGAGCGATGTACAGCGAATGAGATGTTAATGAATGAACGAATGACTGGATCTATCGACATTGTTTTAGAAAATTAACCATTCAATACTTTCTACACGTCAAACTATTGTCAATTACTTTATAAGATCAACTTATGTCTTATAAAAAAAATAATAATATTATATGAATGAATGGTTTATCATCATTCACAGATCCGGTACTGTATCTAATAAAAGTCGTAAATCGTTGTATATTTATTTGATACACAAACAATGTCGATTAGATCATTTTAATTGCAACGTATACACATAACACATTCCACAGGGTACATAGAACAACCATGTTATATACAATGTATGGTTGTTCTAGTCAAAAGCAACATACAGGGGACTGAAGAGAAAATGGTTAAACAAAAGTATTCTGAAAAAAAAATGAAAATTTTAGCAAATCTATTTCCTCTTCAGGTTTTAAGTTTGTGTAATAATACTGTTTGACAAAATATTTATCGAATATAAAATGAAAAATAGAAACAAAATCGAGTGAAATTTCAAACAGTATTGTTACATGAGAAGCATGCATATGAATTAGGCATAATCAGGATAATAAAATTTATACACATAAAATAAAAAAAGGAAACATAAAACATCACAAGAATCGAAATGAAAGAATGAAGGATTTAGTGTGCTCTCGACAGGGGGGTCGTATTAAATCAAGCGCCGTGGAGCCGTGACCTACGGAGCCCTAAGGGTTATATACATCACGAAAAGATGAAAAAGCTGTGAAAAAATATACAAAAAACGAAATAAAAGAAACAACGTAGGGCTGTGTAAAAGCGAGCGATCGTATGTTTTAAGTCAAGCGGGACGGTTAAGGTGCTTTGTGATTTTTTGTTCGTGTAAAAACTGTAATTGATGTGAGCACATTCGTGATCTGAGTGATTTGTGTGGACCAAACAAAACGTAATGTCCGTGTTATATAAGAGAGATGGTGCATAATGTGTAACTGATAATAATCCCCCATGGACAACAAGAAGGAGATTTTACTCCATAACGCATCTAATAGAAGGTATTTTTCATTCTACCTTTCAATGTACTTCATACGTGGTGAAAGCTTTTCAAGAGCTTCTTGGCAATGGTATTCACATTTTAGAGAATAAGAATAGATAAAAATGTAGATCTTTATACATTTTTTGTTACATATTATTCATTCATTCATTAAACACAGTCTCAATCACGAGCGTGCTACATCAGTATGTTGGAACGTGCTTAGGTGTATTACATTTTGTTTAATGAGTTTAAGTCTTTAAAAAGGTATTCAACGAGGTGATATACCCTTTATTGCTGTTAAGGTGTGGTGTTTTAGTGCCGGGTACAAATTGTGTGCTGCACTGTGATGTGTTTGGGCGCCTGTGGCGTACTGGGGAGAGTAGGGGTGTATCAAGTGTATTAGAGGAAGTATTACACTCTTTGTTGGTTTTAAGCTGTGGTATGTTGTTAAGGGGTAAGTATTGACGTTATTATTTGTGGAGGGTGTATCAGGGTGTGTTATGGTGTTGGGGCATGTATAGCGTACGAGGTAGAGTAGGGGTTGCATCAAGTGTATTAAAAGGGGGAGTGTTTCACTGGTTTGTTGGTTTAAACTGTGGTATGTTGTTAAGGTGTATGTATTGATGTTATTATTCGTGGGGCGTGTACCAGGGTGCGTCGTGTTGTGTGGGGGCGTGTGTGGCGTACGGGGGAGAGCGGGGGGTGTATATTTACGTGGTGGGGGGCCGGTCGGGCGACAGCTGGCGGTAGCGGCCCACGCGCTCGCAGGCCGGCCCTGCGTGCGGCACACAATGACCTCAATCAAACTCCACATCACCTTACCCATACTATGTTATTCAAACAACTTTATATGCATATGCACGTATGAATACGTGGTAGATGCGATGAGTTGGCGGTGTGTTTTCAACTGACATATTTCTTCGCAATCTAATGCAATTAGTCTACTGATATAATTCGCAATAACACGTCGGTATAACTAAAATGTCAAAACTACTGTCATTTCAGTTGATATATTCAACATAATAAAATGAATATGAAGATTTTTACAATCATATCCCACACTAGGTTCTTCTTGTATCGTGGGTGCCACAGACATACAAAAACTATAAACACCCAAACTACCAATAAAAATTCGTAATTTAGTAATCTGTCTTACCGGGGATCAAATCGGGAACTACGTGTAAAAAGTAAACTGTTAATTAAATAATTGAAAACATTTTTTTAAATTTTCTAATAGTATAAATACCTATAATAGTAATATACTATGAATACCTCGTAAAGTTCCAATACCCTAGAACATGTTAAGTGAAGAATTTCTGAAACACTTAAATTCAAATATTATATAAAAAATGTGCTAAAATAAAATAAGTGTGATACTTAAAAAAATACCAAAAAATATAGTAATTTACATTTTTCTATCAAATCGTAAGAATATCATGTCAGTTGACAACACACCAACCTGTCCTTACAAAATAAAGTAGGCGCCTGCCCCAGATGCAACGCAAGGTTTAAAATGTGATGAAGGTATGCCATCCCATGTTATGTGGAAGCTCCCATGTATCGAAATCAGGGGGATCAGGACATAACTGCATTTTATTAAAACTTGCACGTAATTGAACTAACATTAACTTCGTTTCAAACAAACGCAACACTTCCTCTATATTCGACGGCTTCTATCAAAATTAAACGCACGATCGAAAATTATTACTTCTGAAATGTTTGTAATAAAACCGAGAGCACGAAAATTTAAAGATAGGTCCGTTTATAGACCTGCCGATTTCACGTCCTACTCGTATTTTCATCAGCGCCAAAATATAACATTATAAAAAACTATTCATATTAATCGCTCGTTAAAATAACCCCTAAAATAATCTTTAAACTTTTCAACATTTTATTTTACATTCTTAAGTATTACCTTATAAAATATTAAAAAAAGATTTTACAAATGGCATAATTATATTATATATTGGCCATATCCAAAATCAATATTCGTTATCGGTTTAAAGAGATCAAACATATTGTGATATCACTCGACTCCCCAAAAACAAAATAGCGTTTTCTTCCTAAACATAAAATTAACTATAAACACGATTAAATCAATTTATTTAATATATAGCTGTAGTCATACATATCATTATGTGCGTAAATTTTATACGATAATGATACGTGATAATT
>DWNE01000906.1:0-24711 GCA_018249875.1 Cecropterus toxeus | reverse complement strand
GAGTTCCAACTTAGTCTTCAAAGGTACACAGCGAAGTGAAATTACAATCATGTAATTATGTGAGACTAATTGCAAAACGAAAAGGGTTGATGATTTAAGATAAATATATTTATTAATTTATATACAATTATATAATATACATGTTTATTGTAACAGGCAAGTTTTTTAAAGATCAATGTTTTTTTTAGTGCAACTGTTGCAAATCTACAAGCGAAGGTGGAAGGCTTGACTACAACCAACGCTCTCATGAAGGAGGATCTCGCTATTGCCAAGAACACTATGATTCAGTTGGTCGAGGAGAATAATCAACTGAAACATGCATTGGGTGAGTTTTTTATGTTTATTATTTGGATGTGACCAATTATTATGGTTATTGTGTATATGTTTTAGCGATATTTTATAAAAAAGGCCTATCTAGATTTTTTTTAATTCTATCTTTTGACTAAAAAAAAACTTTCACTATAGATTAGTTCCAGTTACTAAAATAATCATTCATACGTCTAACTAAACGATGTAAACGATCTCCCATAAATACAGGCATTAACTTATGTTAAGTGATATTTATGTTGTGTTCTTTATAATTTAATAATTTTATACCCCGTTTTTTATATTATTTTATACGATGTTTGGTTAAATAATTGTACTATGTATTGTAAGAACTATTTAAATACGAAAAATACTACATATTTTCGTCGGTCGTTATAAAATACGCAAGACGTAAGCAAAAATAAGTCATTCGGCGAAAGAAAACTAATTTATTTAAAAAAATGAAAGTTTAGGTCTTTAAATAAGAGTTGGAAATGGTGATAACCCTAAGTGTAATTTACAAATATAAGTTTACTTATACTTACTTTACTCTTAAATGTTTTAAATGGTGTCATCGTTATAAAGGAAATTTCAGCGACACGCGAATTTTCACGAGTCTTATCTCGCTTACTTAGACTTACGAGTACTCCTGGTTGCTGAGGAGAGTTTACTAAGAAATTCTCACCGCGAACCATAATAAAACAGTGCATTAGATAAGACACCTTGCAATACGTTGAGTCACGGATCTTTTGTATCGCTATTCGCTTAGTAGGCATTAGTATGCCGGAGCCATCGCGCGCGTGGCTCCATCGTCAAATAATAAACTTGAAACTAAGATCGTTATGCACTACCGAGTCGATGGGTAATTCAGCAGCGAAGAATGTGAAAAAACCCTATTGGGTCAGGCCTTGTGAGTTGAAACTGAAATGCGGTGAATATTTTCGTACTGAAAGCGTTTGTCGGGTCTGCATCGTTTATTTATGTATCTGAGCACGTGTGTTTGTTTTTTGTTCAGGTCAAGACATTACCAAAGACAGTCGGATGAAAGTGACGGAGCTACAATCGGAGGAGGAGGTAATTTAGTGCACGTTCTTATTGTTATCGTCCGAAATTGATAGTAACTGATAGTGTGATAACGCGAATTCTATTGTTTGCAAATTATTGATGAAAGTACAACAAAGATTTCAAACACAAAACATTTTTTAAGACATCGTTGTCGTCAGTAATTAGTAATTTCAAATGTTAAATGACTTATATTTCAATTTTAATCGTCATAATGTGCAATTTATTTGCGAGATAATGACGTCATTTATTTACATTAGCATTAATTTCTTGTTACTGTCGACTATGTTCATAGAATATGATTTCACCACATTGATATCCTTATTATCGTATTTTAAACACGTCATTATCCCGATTTGATGAATAAATAAATAAATGATAAATTATTTCAAGCCAAAAAAATCATGAAACTTTTATATTGTTTTTTAGGAAAAACGAAGCGTGAAAAGTACATCGTCAGACAAATACAAAAATGACAAAGACAGTGAATTGGGAAAACTGGTGGAGGAGGAGAGGAAGAAAAATTTAGAGCTGCAGAAAGAACTGGACTTGCAAGTTAGTATTCAGTTTTATATCCATAACCTTTTTATTACATCTAAAACAAACGTAACATAACTTGACTGCGTACTAAATATTCTTTTATTAATTCTTATATCCAATGTTTTACACTAGATCTATGGATTCAAACGAATTTTATCTTAGAGTTGCAACGATAAAATTTCAGATATCTTTGAAGGCCGAGATGGAGGTGGCTATGAAGTTGCTTGAAAAAGATATTCATGATAAGCAAGACACGATTATATCTTTAAGGAGGCAATTAGATGACATAAAGTTGATAAACCTGGAGATGTACAAAAAGTTGCAGGTATGGCATATATTTCTATATAACATTTCCTTGCACATATCACATATTTCGTCTCTTTACTCTAGATCAAAATAATGCACTTTAGTTTATTGACCACCAATATAAAATACATGACTATAAAATAAATGGCCTACATTCCCTCAGTAGTAGGTATTACAAAAGAAAATCTACTGCAATGTCTGTCTGTATACTTAATTTTCCAAAATTAACAAACTTTTTTCAAAATCCTAAATTCAAAGCGGTCGAAACAGCGAGCGTTATAGCTCTTGTACAATATCGCATACAATTCTGTGAAAATCATTGTAATTCTCTCCTCTTGTTAAGCATATATCATAATCAATCCCAGCCTTCAAGACGAATAAACATCCCATTATAAACGCTTGTAGGATTTTGTACCCTTTAATCAAACCTTGAAATCGCCCGTTTCGTACTCTGCTTATGCCTTGAAATAATTTGCGTTTGACCTATCGACATTGCATTTTTTATTTCGAACTAAAATTTACTTTTTAATCATCAGGTTACAATTGAGCGGACATAATTAATTCAACTTATAACATATTGAAAAAAAATGTGGCTCTTTAAATTAACACGAAAATGACTTCGCTGATATGTATCACAGACAATAATAAGTTAAAAAAATTGTCAACATCGGTTTACCCAGAAAGTATCGAGGTATCAAACATGAAAATCAGTCGAATTGAGAACCTCCTCTTTTGAAGTCGGTTAAAAATTATATTTATGTAATATAAAGCTAACTACCGTAGCGAGCTTCAATGACGGTGTCGCTATTCAAATCTAATTACTAGTATTGTGCTATATTAATGTCGGTTGCGCAATACTTTTCTGGTTTTTGTTGAGCATTCGCAGTGAAGCGCTATTACATTGAAGGCCGTATTGAGTGTGGGTGCTCGACCGCCTGGGTTCTCTTCCCATTGTTTCGTGATTCATTTACGCTTGTGCGTTTTTTGTTTTAAACTATTTTGTTTTTTTTTTTTTTAGTCAAAACTGATGCTTTCATAGTGCGAACTTTAGTAAAATAAATTATCAAAAAATACAAGTTTTATTCAACATAATTAATCAAAAAAAGTCCAACATCAATCCTATTCCATTTATTTGTTTTTTGGTTCATAATATATAAATACTTACCGCTTCTGTATAAAAATCGAATTTATAACCACATTAATACTAATGCAATGCTGTATTCATCAATGCCGCGCTTGTTGTACGGAAGGAATGCGAGATGGAACTGACGCAGAAGGGCGAAATGGTGTCCAGACTTCAGGGGAAGGCTGAACAAATTGGCAAAATACTGCACAATCTCGAGAAATATAACCACTTCCTAGGACCCGACCATGATTTAGTCAAAGCTCTCAGATCTCCTACTAACGATAATCTTGCGGAAAACTTTGAATCGTTCAGAGCTCACAGTAGCGTCCAAAAGGGTACAAAGTCAAAAGATGAAGGCCCGCCCAGTAAAAAACTTAATCTGCAGGAAATACCACCTTTTCGTAAATTTAACAGCGTGGAAAAAGCGGCGCCGAAAGCCGGCGAATGAACGGAATTGGGTTCATGTGAACCATTGTATATAGGTGTTTCAAACCACATCCATCGTTAGGGTGGTAATTCCTGATAGAGAATTCAGATATATATCTAATAGCTAACATAATTAACTAGTCATGCTTATATATTTTGAGGGTAATTTGTTGGTTAGGTCATGTTTAAAAAAATCTTAACTATCGTATACATTACCTAAACCACCATATTAGCCTCATAATACTATAAATGGAATGCTTACAATAACCAATTATTTAAATTATGTATATCTATGCCATATTACTAACAAGCTAAGGATCTCACAAACATTGTCTCCGCTCAATTGAGTTAAAGTATTATTATGGTTTATTTAGCTAAATTGTACTTACTGGCTTTGTTTTAGGAATGTGAAAGTTCCTTGAAACATAAAACAGAGCTAATAGCCAAATTGGAAGCAAAGACTGAGTCAATGGGCAGCACGATACATCAGCTCGATGAAAAGTAGGTTTAATATTTTTTTATTATACGCATCAGCGGCTCGGCCGCGCCACCGTGAGGATCGAAAGAGTGCCTAGACATTGTGTAAACATTATTTAATTATTAAAAATGTATGTAACGCTTTACATATCAAATACTCGAATTCGCACATAGGTGTGAGCGATGCACTTGCTTGCTGGACAGATAAGGGCTCTTTCCATTCAGTCGATATTGGCAAACCCTCACAATTAACTCGCTGAATGTTATTTAAAAACGATTTTTGATAATATATTTTGGTATAACTGTTAAATGATTTTAATAAAAAGATGAGACGGCAATGCGCTATGTTGCTTTC
Source organism: Cecropterus toxeus (assembly GCA_018249875.1). Taxonomy (NCBI): domain Eukaryota; kingdom Metazoa; phylum Arthropoda; class Insecta; order Lepidoptera; family Hesperiidae; genus Cecropterus; species Cecropterus toxeus. The sequence goes on along the minus strand of DWNE01000906.1, from coordinate 20,113 downwards.
GCTTTGTCGTTGCTGTGGTAAAGCAAAATCTAGTGATAATATTTATTGAATAATGTTAAGTTTGACTTAGGTTTACTTATATTTTTTTGTTAAATTTGTTCTCGGAAAACTGTCTGTCACAAATTATTATACGACACAAATCACCAAAAATTTTCATTGTTTACTGGAAGTAATATAAGACATCATTGTTATTTATCAAAATAGTTGACATTTTTTATATAAAATAAATTGATCTTAGAAATTTTTCCCTCTATGAGATCGTTAAAGATTAGTACATTAGTACATGTATGTATTATTAAAATAAATGATGGTATTTTGTAATTTTTTCTCGTAATTCTCAAGTATTAAATTGTGATTAAATCCATAGGATGGTTAAAATTATGGAATATATGATTTAGTTTGATCTCATCGATGTAATTAATCAGTATTTAAAGCTAGCGCAAACATAATGCGTAATATTATAACCATGTCTTTTAGATATAGCACCGATTGTATGGAATCCAAAAACTATATGTTGGTTTCTTTTATAGTTTTGTAATTTGGAAACCTTAGCCTATATGTAAGCATTCTTTGTAATAAAGCATTATTGAGCCGCAAAAAGTTATTTCATTTAACAGAGACCGGATGATATCGCTTGTTTTACTTTATGTTGATTGTGTAGGTTTGCCATTCTCACTTCCTTGTGTTTGCATGACCTCGTGTGACCAGAAGCTATTATTTCACACGGCAACATAGTGTAAATACCTAACTTAGTATCATTATTAGACATTAACCTGTAATTCTTGTAATATACACTTCCTGTTATATATTTTTTGCTTATACCCAAGTGAGTTACTTTTATTTATGGATCATTAGCCTGACGCACGTATCCTAAATTGTGTCTTCCTTTGCTTTTCATTTTAATTTATTTTAGACGTATATTAATAAGTTTTCCATTTTTTTTATTATGTGTGGCCGTGGTACTATTTGTAAGTTTATTTTATACCCACAAACACCAGGGCGTTCCAAGAAAGACAGATATTTCGATTGAAAATTGTCATTACCGATAAATCTATTGTTGATAATAAAAATTGTACATTTAAGTTAAAAAATACTCAGAGTTACAAACACTATAATAATATAGTAATCAAATAACTTTTTTTTCACCATACAAAAACTTTTGAGATAACCTTGCCTAAATACAAGAAGAAAAATGTAGATACATACTGTAATTGAACCAAAACCATTATTCATCTTCTAGTTGAAGATTGGCGGCATGACCAAGGTCTATTGGTCATGCCGCCTAACTATTTTTTCAGACAGGATTGTTTTTGGGGGAATTAGGAGAAAGACTTAAGTTATTATAGGGATCTAAAATATTTATTTTATTTGTGATTGCAATTGGCTAAGATACTACCATACTACCATCATCAACCTACAAAAATCGCTTATATATTATAAGTAACGTTTCCCAAGTAATCAATTACTTAATTAATACAATGACTTCTAATCTACATATAAATACATAGAAATGTTACATGGGTACATAGATTCGAGATAAATAAATTTATGACCTCGTTGTGACATGCAAAGATTCGATCGAACATAAATTCATAAAAGATTTTTAATACTTACGTTAGGAGTCTATTTGGTTACTTGTTTTTATATGCAGCATGTTTTGTATTTAAAGGGGAATAAAATTAATCATCTATTGTTGTGGTATTCATGATAGTGATGTCCTTACTAATACTACTAATGAAATATAACTTATTAACAACTGTTTGCCTAATGTAATTAACATGCAGAATCTTGCACCTACACACAATGCATGTACCAAAGAAAAGTTTAGCGTATAGACCTAATAGGGCATATAATATATTTTCATTAAATCATTATTAATTACTAAAAATATTTCATTCCCGTATTATTCATCGTAATCATATACCTGCTTAGATTTCATTTATTAATATACACTTAGTTACTATAAACGTTAAATTTAATTTCCTTCTTTAAATTTTATTATTCGTAAAGAGGTACTCTCTGTTCTTAAAAGGCTCATTACATCACAATATTCACTGACATCTATGAATTAATTATTTAAAAATGCAAGCTTGAAGTGACAAATGACCGTAAGTGAATATAAAAAGAAAACATTTTCAAACAAGAATCTTACTACCGCCTAATACTTTATAAAATTACCATTTAAATAGAATCTAAATAAAAAGAAAGGTAAAGAAATTATCCCAATTGTTACAATTTTTACTTGCAAGTGTTTCGAATAAAAAAAACGGTGTTACAACAAAAACGGTACACGGCAGGTTACAGGAAGATAAAACGGTAAAGAAAAGTCTGGAAGATACCGCGCGGTCGTTGGGACAGAAGGCGGCAGCGGCTGAAACACGAGCAGTTGCAGCAGAAGGAGACCTCAGGATTGAACGAGAGTGGAGGATATCTTTACAGGTAGGCAGAACACAGTTGGTTCAATTATTATACAAATCACCAATTATTAAACAACTCACCAAGACTACCAAATATTTAGGATACCAAAATTCGATATAAAAGTAACTGATTGTTAATGTCAAATGGATTTAAAAATGTCTAACCGTTCAGATTAATAACTGTTTCAGACAGAAAACCTTAAGAGTTTCTAATGTTACATTCAGACAAAAAAAAAAACAATATTTATGTAAAGAATTTACATAGGCAGTTGTTACAGGTGATTATAAGCTGCAGTAACTAATTATAATCTATAGACTAGAACTAAAAAATCGCGTAATTAAATATTGTAGGATCGACGTACTAAGCCAGAAATCTTAGTGGGAATGTACTCAGTAACTACATTAGGCACAACAGTAAACAATAAGATATAATATACTAGATGTAATTTATTCCGTAACGGAATCATGTCCTATAAATAAAGGGTTTGCTAACAAATTTCCCTCAACAATGTACAATCAGTATTTGATATCGAATTGAAGTGGTTTAAACAAATTCAAACTTTGCAAAAATTTACTCCAAAGTAATAATAATAATAGTAAACTTTATTTAGATGCTGAAGTGAACTAGTAATATATTGAAAGTAAATATGAAACACGTACCTATACAAAACGTTGCCGTGACCTATTTTGTTAATTAAACTTATAAAATGTTTAGACAGTATAAATTTGTATCACAGCAAAATTATCCTTCAAAACACAGCTGATCATGCAAATAGAACGCAAATTAAAACACTTAATCTTATTCGTACAAGACTTCTGCATTTTCATTGATTTTAATTTATTGATATATTGTTTGATTTAATTACCTAAGGTAGACTGTTACGAAATGGCACAGAGTACTTACTACATAGATAAACATTGTTTCACATTAACAGCAAGGCATTAAGTAAATAATTTATGACTAACAGGAATCTATGATGCGAGACCGAGACAAAATATCGATACTGACACAAGAGGTCGAGTCCTTGAAATCCATCGGGCAGGTGAGAAGATCAATCTACATATATATATTAATACGTGTAGAAGATCACTTTTTAACACATTCTATGCACGGACATGTGTGAGATTTGGCATAACTAAAATTCATATAGAATAAAAATCAGAAAAAATATATATACTTTCGTGTTACAAATACAATCAATGACGACCCGCGTGGCGGTGTGGTCACCATACTGGCCTTTCAAATGTACTATTACTTTTTACCCCAATCATTTGGTTAAATCAACTTTTCCAGAAATACATCGCACTGCAAGAGGAACAACATCACCTAAAAACGCAGTACAGCGAAGCACAAAAAACTTTAGAGGAGGTCGGGGCCACTCTAAGCGAGAACAAATTGCAACTAGCAGAGTTACTAGAGAAGGAAGCCCGAAGCAGTACGAGCGAGGAAGCTTCGAACTGGACCAATGATAAGGATGCATCTGCGTGTTCTGCTTGTGCTAAAGAATTTACTATAGCCAGGCGAAAGGTAATACCATTACCTTTTTTATAAGATTGAAGTAGCAAACAAACATGCAGTCCAACTGATGGTAAGTGGTTGCTGCCGGTGGGACATGTCACTTACCATCAGGTGGACTGCATGCTCGTTTGCTATATACTTCAATGTGATAAAAAAACCTTACAAACCAAAATTTTATTTAGCCACGCCAAAGAATAATAACTGCTAAGGGACTATCCGCTACTCAAGTAAGGCTCTAAAGAAGGGGGTCCATAAAAATCACTAAATAATACAAAGAGGAGGGTGTTGTAGTGATATATCACGTGTATTTATTTTGTCGGCGAAGGAGATTTTTATTTCAGTTAAACCTTTATGTCTACCCTTTAGATGTATCCTTATTATTTTAGACTTTAGTTTTATACATACAATAAAATTAGATGACTCTTATACCTTTTATTTCATACATATAAAAGCGATTCTTTGTAGGTACTAAAATACACCTAATATACAGGGAGGGGGTTACTCTTAAACCTCTCTATGTATCACTAAGGGGGAGGTTTAAAAAATGTGATAAAAACATCACGTGATTTATGGACGGTTTCTAATGGATACAAATACGCTTTATAACGCATAAAACTCATATATTACAGCACCACTGTCGACGCTGCGGGCATATATTCTGCGGAGCTTGTAGCGAGAAGAGCGTAGCGCTCGCGGGCAACGCCAAGCCCGTCAGAGTCTGCGACGGCTGCTTCGCGGAAGTACGGTTCACGTAACAAGACTGATCGACATAATGTTCACTAAAATAAATATATACGTACCCAAATATAACTGCCCTTAAAGGACCTTTTCTATTTAGTAGCACGAAAAGCTAGGATTTTTATAACGAGATGAATTGTATAGACCAGTGTTTTTCAATCTTTTTCGTGTCACGACCCCCTTAGTGTCAATGTTTTCTTCGCGTTACATAACAAGTATGGTTGTGTTAACTTATCCTTAAGATACATATCTATCTTTTTTTCTATTTATTGATTTTTTTACTGAAATACCTAGATATCCTGATCTTTCTCGCAGAGGTTTCAAGACCCCCCAGGGAGTCGCAACCCACACGTTGACAAACACTGGTCTACAGGACAATTTATATCATGGTCGTAATAAAATAAAACGTTTATCGTTACTAGTTACAAATTATAGCAATCAAATGTATTATAGCAATGGACACTATTAAGTAATTCAGAAATTAATATAATTTCTAGCTTTTCCTGACTGGAACTAAAATGAAATCTGCCATACTCAATAGAATCTCCGTTCAGTCATTTTGTTACAATACTTATTATTTATAATAATCATTTAAGAAAGAATAGCTAATTGGAAGCTTTAATAGAGAAATCTTTTAAAGTTGTTAACGTCTTGTGATCATAAAAAAAATGTACTCTCAGACAATATTTATAATTTTCAGAGCAGTTAGTGTGCAACTTTTATTATTTATAATATTAATTTTATTATATTAAAATCATTATCCAATTTAAGCCTATTCAACATCGAAATTCATTTTTATCACGACATTGTGTTCGTGATATAATTATTGAACTTTCGAAGTATCTTAGGAAACGGTCTACCTGATGTTAAGTGTTTCATATATGGGTGAAATCAGGCGTAGCTACCGCTGTATCCGCCGTATCAATTAAAAGGGGCCCCCAACGTGCTTAAAGCAAAAATTCCCAAATTTTGAGATAGATAATTATGATGTATAAATATTTCTTTTAGTTTTATGCAATATTTTTTTTTCTTTTGTGGAAAATCTTTAAAATTCTTAAGGGACCCCACACAATTTTTAGACGGGGCCCCGCCAAGGCACGCTATGCCACTGGGTAAAATCGAACCTAGATAAAATTAAAGTCCTACATGGAATCACCTACTGATGCGTTGCTACTCGAGTTCTAAGTTCGACTGAGTTTCCAAAGCGTTTTACTACTAAATTCAATACCACCTACATAAAATGATTCGACGGTCCACGTGGCGAAGCGCCTAACACGCAGTAGATTCCGGGATCGATCCCCGGCCAGACAGACGTCTAAATGATGAATTTAGATTTCTGTTCTGGGTTTAGGTGTTTGTGTATTCGTCTTTGTGTGTGTTCATGGCAGCCACGACACAAAATCCTTAAGTGTTATTTATTTATCATACACACTTGGAACCTTGATATCATAGAACCTTTTCATGAGTACAAATGTAACGCGGCTTTCTCAATTATGGTTTTATGAAAAATGTAATACTACTTGAACTTGTCTCCACGGAACAAAGTAATCCGACTAAGATGTTGTGGAAAGCACAGGAAATGGTTATATTAGGAAATTTAAAATCTTTTTAGTCGCCATCCTGAAATTAGGTATACTAAAATGAATATATAAGTGTTTAATTACAGTCTAAAAGTCAGTATTCTCGATGTTGATAATGCTGAACAATAGACACGTTAAGAATATTAATTGTTATAGCTGAAAAGAGCTAATTAGGTACTATAGTTTAATTTTATTTATATAACTTGTTTTTAATTTATACGTGCCCCAAAAATTACCTTTTTTTGTTATTAGACTACTTATAAATTAAACTAATTAGTAGACGATAATATTAGGAAGATAATTATGTGTATCAAAATGTGGTGTAATAGATCCAATGCCTTTAATTTTTTTCATAATTTATATAATTGCCGATTTTTAAACGTAATTTAATTGTATAAAAATACGAAATGATTGTGGAGTATATTTTCTAATTTATAAGCATGTTATTACATTTGCAGAGATGGTGCTTCGGCCACAACAAAATATTGTGTATAAATTATAATTATTATTGACCATGTTAATGAACTTGTAAATATATAACAATTTGTATAACATTAAAGTAAATATACAATTTATTTGAAACACGCTTTTATTACACCTTAACGAATTTATGTTGAAATAACTATTCACGCAGCTCTATTTCCTTATAAATCATGACATCATATATTCCAATATTTGTGACATTGCCTCTGGATTGTCTTCTGGGACCTGTAAAAGAGTACAACAAAAATCGAATTATTAATTTTACTTTTTAATCACACGACATTTTCTAATTTTAAAGTAGACATACAAATTCGATTTAAATTTAAAGGTTTTTAATTATTTTTATAAACACTTAAGGCGAGTTCATTATTTTTAGTTCCTTAATTTTGACAAATATTAGATCTATTATTTATATGTTTATTAACTGCACCTCTATAACAAAAGACACAATAAGGCAAACTTAATGCCTGATGGCATTCTCTACCAGTCAACCCTGGGTGGGTAGAAATTTAAAAGATAAACTATAATAATATATAATATACTAATTCATAAATACATAGATTAGATCTAAATTTACAAATTGGTACAAAACTATTAAAAAAAAATCGTTTTAATTACTACATTTAGAACAAACATTTGACAGAGTATAAACTAAATTGAGACTTTAAATAAGGACTTGATTGAAAATTTAAATATGGACAGAAATGTGTAACATACCCAATGTCCCGCGCCAAACACAGACCAAAAACTCAGTTTCTTCGCGAATTTAAAAAACCCGTTCGTGAATCCTTGAATCTGAATTCTTTTCGCGTTCTTAAATTCCTGTGATCCTGGCCACCTTAACATGTGGACCCAATTCGATGCACCTATTGACATTAGTCATTGACATTAGTTTCGATAACTTTATTGTAGCAATTGTTCTGTTCTTTATATATTATAGACTAGGTGTGCCCCGCGGTTTATCTGCTACTACATAACAAAAACCAAACAAAGAAACACAGCGTGATGTCATATATCCGTACACACAAAAAAAAAACAGTACTTCCTGAGATTAGCGCATTCAACCAAACAAACTCTTTGACTTTATAATATTAAGTACTAAAAATTTACTTAATATTTTAATAGATAAATATAGAAGTACAAACGAGCATTCGTTGACTGCATTCAAATAGGTGGAAAGTAGCAACTCCTCCTCCGTCCATCGACATCTAAGTACAACAGTGGCATAGCATGGGTTTAAAAATGAAGTTTCGGTCGTTCGGCTTAGACCATAAGAATAAAATTTCTTAAGACATACGAAAATTTAAAAATCCAATAATCGTTTTTTCAGATACCGCTTTTGCGTTTATGAGTGCAGAAAATTGATAATTAATGCATGTTACAAAGTAGTAAAGTATCTATTTACCTGCAAGAGGAGTAACTATATCCAAATTTCCATTGTACACAGCAACTTTTAGTGTTGTCTTGTTCAATATCATCTCTACTGAAATGTGAAATAAAAGTTACATAACGATTATTTAAGTATAGTTTTTGGTAGTAAGTGTCCAGGCGTTAAAACTTTTCCTTCTTGATTATTGACATACGTGTACAATAATACAAAACATAAACGAACGTATAGAAATTGTACAATATAAACAAAAGGAATAAATACGTACAAAAGTAGGTGGATGGTACAAAAAAGCTGACGTTTAAACTTTGGAAAACGCTTTCAGATATGTAACTCCATTCTAGACTTTGATTTACGTTAGTCAAAGTTGGCTTGACGTATTTGTTTACTGTGATCGCCAGCCTGTCCAACGCTGGGTAAGGGCTAGGTTGGTTAACATTGTTGAAGTTTATCAACATTCCGGCCTCTTTATTCATAATACTAAATATAAGATTGTCTAATCTTTCAGCAGATGCATATTCCTTTCTGTCAATATAGTAACACAACTTTTGTACTAATTTCGTCGACTTTTCATATGTGGTTATATCTATTACACCCTGAAACAAAAAACGATATTTTTTTCTCGGGTAAATCAAAATATATTATTGTGGTCGTCGTACGCAATGTTTACATAGCTCTTGTACGAAAATACATTCTTTAAAGTGTAAATACAAAACAAAATAAAAAAAATCCTGTTATATACTTACTTATTACATAAGTAGCACACAAGCACAGTGTATTAAATGGTAAGTAGTAATTGTAACCCATGTAAATAATCGCCCTCAAATAGGATAAAAGATTTTTTTTATCAGATTAAACTTGCAAACGAGCATGCAGTTTATCTGTTGGTAAATGGTGACTACCGCCCATGCACATCTATAAGCAACATCATAATTATATAATAGGGGCCTTGTACCGTCAACCACAGCCATGCTCCAAAACGCAAGAACTGCTTCACGCTAGATATAGGATTCGCAGTGATACCTCCCCTGTCAAAATACACTGGTTCTACCGCCTGTTTAAGTACGTATTACTCGGTCTAAGCTTGATGACAGATGCGTCGCTAGCCCCAAGGCCCAAGTAAGAAAGCCTCGTAAAAATATGTCCCTTGTCACACCCTTCACATCAGAAAATATCATGCAAAGTTAAATTTTATTAGGTGCCGATGCTAAATGTTATTATGGTGGAGGCAATGGTGGTTCTTCCTGACTGCAGAATCAACCCATAATAGTTCTAATGCCTTTAAATATCTGTATGTAAATGAGTAGGTATAAGTCTCGTAACATAATAGGTACGTTGTGTACTACTACAGAAACAATGCACGCATAGAAGTGTTCAGAAAGATTCTATAAAGTTCCTACGAACCATTTTCAGGAAAATATTGCTGACTGGAATTAAAATATCCCAATAATCATTTTTACAAACATTTACATGCTACCTTACCATGTAATAAAGGAAGTTTATATGCGCCAACGTGCTTTGTTCCGGTTCTACCCAACCACTTCCAATTCCAATGCCTTTTAAATTAATCTTCACGCGTTTTTTTTCGATGGCCTGTAGAAACGTGATTAATTAATTTAATTACTGAAGGTTTCTCACAAACACAGTAATAAGATAAATAAGAGATCGTATAATCTAACATTGAGTTGAAGAAACAATTCACATTGAAAAAATTAAGAAATGTATTATTTTTATTAATATTTTATTAGTATGTTAAAAACATACAGTGTGAATCATATTATAACACGTGACCATACATTTGTAACTATCACTTAATGGAGAATTTTCTATCGTTCTTTTTTGAATAAAGATAAATTACGACACCAGAAAAGTATACTCACCGTATGCAAATAATATCCCAATCTTGGGCATAATTTACCTCCATAACTTTGGCCAAAAAGATACGTGGGCGTTTTACGAAATTCCTTATGGCGTCTGAAGAAGGCCTTTATTGTTCTTAGCAAATCTTTCGCTGGGAAAAAACGCAAATCTTGTATAACACAATTCTTAAATTGTTGTGTAAGTCTTTATTTTTTTGTTATCTTTAGAAAGTTCGATACAAGTAACGTAACAAAAGTAGGCAGGTAAATCTTTATTACGGCCTTTTACTAACAATATTCTGATGTTCGTGATGTTCTGATCCAAAGGTGTGTTAAGACATTGTTTTTATTTACAATTTTTTTTTTATTTTAACTAACAAACAATTATGTAATCCAACTGATATAAAGTGATTAGGTATTGCCGCCCATGAACATCTATAACTGGCCCAAGTAAAACGGAAATCTTATTTAAGATCGAACGGCTAAATCGGATCGTCTCAAGTTTATATTTTCTTGCCAAACCTTTAAAACTTAATTTGAACTGAAATTCAATTCACACTACAGTAAAATTTTAAAAGGCACCATGATAGCTTAATTTGATAAATTACATGTGTATGTAAGTAGTGACCACTTCGTGTCACTACAAAATCAAATGGACTTAGCGCCTTCAGTGACAACACATATCTAATGTAAGCTCGTAATTTGGGAACCTGATACTGATAATTTTTGAAACACACCCGCTAAAGAACATTTCCAGTTCTTAAATTTCAATTACATGATTGAAACCGACGGTATCTAATACCGTCGGTTATTTTTAGTAAAATAAGACTAAAAATAGTAAGACTTTGAGATTAGGTATCAACTTGCTAAAATTTGTAATTGGGAACACCGCTACGCAACAACATTAATTTGCACTTAATTAGCGTCAATAAAACTCACCGGCTTCCTTATCCGATTTAACCATTAATGAACTGTCTGTGGCGTAACTGAATCCTGTGCCCACTGGATGGTCTATCAAAAGCACATTTCGACCGTTTACCTGAAATATAATTAAAAAATTATCAAGATGGAATCGACGTGACATAATCCAGAGAAGGTCGCATGATATAAACAAAATGCTAATTAAATAGTTTTAATTAACATTTTACACAGTTTGTTCAATAAATCAAGGTCAGTTCTAAGCCCTTGCTACTTACATAGCCACCGCGCCCACACCAACCGGGCATTGCAAGTACCTATTCAATCAGGCTTTCTCAAAGTGGATTACGCGTACCCTTTGGGGTACACATGGTAATCGTGAGGTACACAACAAAATAAACGTAATGACGGCTACTTAAATAATGGCGCACATTCGACAATTAAAAGTAACGTTGCTCTTTGAACAACTCCTAATATGTTACTTATTAACATCACTTCAATTACCCCTTCTGATTATTACTTTAAAGTTTAAACCTTTATTATTATTCTACTCTAAGTAAAGGTAATTTTTTAAGGGGTTCTTCGTAATTTTTAATATCGAAAAGGGGTACGCGGAGGTTTAAGTTTGAGGAACCCTGTATTGAATAATGCGAATAAGAAAACTAACCTACCCATGTATGGTTTCGAGGTTGCAAGTCCATATTAAGTGGACCTATTTCAGCAAAATTCGCGATGCCGGTGGCTGCTAACCCTGGACCACCCTGTATCCAAATTATCAGCGGCTTCCGATCGGCTCCGTATGAAGTACCATCGGCGTAGTATAACCAGTAATAAAGAAAAGCACCAGGTCGGACTTCAACGTATTGTTGGATACTCTTCCACTGACGAATTCGTAAAGCTTCTAAATAGGGATTTTCATCTGAAATTGTTTTGTCAAGTATCATGTAGGTAACTAACAATTTAACGCGTAACAAGTTGTTCTTTAAGTATAGAAGCTAATACAAGTACGTTTGGTATAATTATCCTTATGAACTTACTATCTGGACCTGTTTTGATCCTCGTACTTTGTTTACGATTGGATCACAAATATTTTGTATTATCTTCATATTATTGGAAATTCGGATAGCAAATAAGCCTGAACAGGTTTAGAAGAATCACTTACCCGTGCATTTTAGCTCTTTCAAGAAGCTAAGTATTGTTAAAGTAAAAATGATAACGGTGATTATTTTAAAATGATACATTTTAAAATTCACTGGCACACCTACTAATGCCTATACTGAAATTCACATGCGCGCAATAGAATTGCTAATAAACTATTAACGTTACACAAAAAGATATTACTCCAAACGGTGATATCACCGAATATCAACACCACGTATATTGGATAAATTAGTTAATTAAGTAATTATCAAAATTAAACATGGAAGTCCATCCCGGTCTCCGTTTAAGTGAATGTCACGCGTTTCCCATTAGGGCAAAATACAAATAGAAAACTGGACATTTCATACAGGTTAGTATTGATTTTCGTCGGCTAACCGTTGTATCATTTTATAATTCCTCACGACTTATGTACTAACTTCACGTGTTTTGTCGCTGTGCTGATATAAAGGACTAACAGGTCGGCATCTGGAGCACGGTAAAGGTTGCAATTTGATATTTCAATACTACCAAGGTTACTGCTCTCTAAGGTTTTGTACGATAATGCAATTGATACCTGATCATATAGGGGTTTAGGAATCTTTAATAATTAAACGCAATTTACAAAATAACATTTTTATTTAAATAACAAGCTTATAAACGATCCAATTATGCTATCATCGCCGTTGAGTTTTTTAGGCCTCGGTCGTTTACTGGTACTTGACGACGCCTGTGTCGTATGAGGGGGAAAGCGAGCGCTATTCACATAATGTGGCTTCCTCTGTGAAGTCGTTTCTGGTGGAGCGAACCTTGTCGGTGTGACTTGTGATGCTCCTACTACGAGCCCGCTAGGAGCGCCCACAAGTCCGGGTTTGTAAGTGATCTGAGACTCTTGAATACCATCATGAACGGGTTTTACGTGCACTGTAACATTAGAAATTCCTTTAAAATGCAACATTAGTGGAATCCCTATATCCTAATTATGTCTTCGCTAGTCAAAACCTTCGAGCTATTTCAAAACATGCGAGACAGTTCTTGAATAATAAAGCATTATTTTCATAGGAACTAGCTCACGGACATTTAGTCTGGTAAGAATATTTACTGCATTTTATGGATTTTCTACATTGCAATTACTGTCAACTAAAACATTATGCAATTTGTCAAACATTAAATATAAAAATAAGACTACGGCTTTCGCGAATGTATACATACATATACAAGGACCTCAATTCTTAATACCAACTCTACTCAATTCGTAAAATTGCTCAACTAGTGTAACACAGATACAGGTCGCATAATGTAAAGTGATTACACCTCATTTATGTGTGTCTATCTTACCACACCCGCAAGCAAAACTAGGTGTGTCTGTGGTCCTTCCGCAATCGAGCCCTGCACGAAGAGATATATTCTAATACCTACTAGTACTTATAAATTATTCCTAGAAGCGAATGGTGAAACTAAGTTCTATTATAAAATATACACGATTCATGCGCAGTCGTTGCATTCGACCTCCGGTTGAGGTCTGGGTTCAGTTCTAAACCACCTCGTATTTATTGAAGGTATGAATGAACAATTAATTATAGCTATGTTTACTGTAAAGGAAATGTACCTAGTAAGAAAAAATCACACATGCGATATACGAATGCAAAACCCAGTGAACTGGTTTATGGAATATTGGTTTGCGTAGTCTCTTTTAATTTTTATATAGGCCCCATATAAAAATTGACTTGGGGCCCTTAAGGAGGGTAAGATTTCTCACAAAAGTAAAAAAAGATTGCATAAAATTAAAAGAAATATTTATTCATCACAATTATCTATCTGAGAAAGTTTGGTAACTTTTTATTAATATGTGGTGTATACGCACGTTGGGGCCCCCGAGCCCGGGGGCCCTGTATAATTGATACGGCAGATACGGCGGTAGCTACGCCCCTGTATGTACACCATTTATCTGTTTTCGCATATAGCAACTAATACATTTGATTGTTAGCTTCAAGGTTTAGTAAAAAAAAAGCAATTCATTAAAACAATGTATGTTATAAATCTAATTTAAAAACAAATGGAAATTATTTTTAAAAGACAATATTTGAATACGCTATAAAACTCTTCACTGAAGAGTTGTAGTGAAGATAGACGTACATAGATAGATGATGCATAGATATTGTTTAAACAAAATTTCCTCAAGTTTAAAAAATATGCACTTTGAATTTTTCAAGTGCGCGTGCACGCTTACAAAATTTTTAAAGCCATTACATATTCAAAATAAAAGAACTTTTTAATTCTTTATCCTACAGGCTTTATCCCGAGTGGGTCTATCAGAAAGCGAACGCCTAGAAGTGTACGGTGTGGTAGCGGCAGTGCTGCACCTGGGCAATATCCAGTTCGAGGAGGACAGCGGGGCCCGCGGGGGCTGCAAGGTGGCCCCGGGGACCGAGGGGGCCCTGGGAGCCGCCGCCGGGGCCCTGGGGGTCGACCCCGCTGAGCTGAGGATGGCGCTCGTGTCCAGGCTCATGCAGAGCTCCAGAGGAGGGATAAAAGGCACTGCTATTATGTAAGTATATCCCGAAATTAATATACAGAAATCGAACACATTTATAATTATCTAGGAAAAGTATAATCATGAATAGGTCTCACTTATACATGAGGCGACCATCTTAGTCCTTTTCTAGGGCTTGCTTTTTTTTATAAGAATGCAGTAGCAAACGTGCAGGCAATCCCCCTGATGGTAAGTAGTTACTGCCGCTAATGGACTGTAAGCAACGTCATATAGAACAGGGATTTTAGCTGAAGTCGATCACAGACGCATTGCTACTCCCGAAGACTAAGATGGTCGCGTCATATATTAGTGAGCCGGCAACCACATCCTTTCACCGAAACGCAAGAACTGCTTTACGCTAGAAATATATGTGGCGGTGGTACTTCCCCGGTCGAACTACTTTGGTCGTACCACCTGATAATATTTTAAAATTTTCATATTATAAAATCAAACATGCTTAATTTGTCGCAATTAATATTAAGGTACACATTGTGGGTGCTCAGGACGATGGCTATGAATGTATGCTCTATTAGGTATCTATTATATTGGTATCTATTAGTACTATCGGTGTAGTGGGCTCCATTAAGTGTGTCTGTGTGCGTGTAGGGTCCCGCTGAAGGTGCACGAGGCGATGCACGCGCGCGACGCGCTGGCCAAGGCGGTGTACAGCCGGCTGTTCGACTACATCGTGCATCGCATCAACGCCAGCATACCCTTCCAGGCGTCCGCTTACTACATCGGCGTGCTTGATATCGCTGGATTTGGTATGTGAAGTTTCTATTTCTATAGTTTCTATAATGTCGGTTAACAGCTAGAAGGAAAATGTTCGTGACTGTCTTGTTTTACCCTACTTTTATAAAGGATTTCAGGTCAATATGGCTATATGACACTTATTAGTTTAGTTAGCTCTAAATTTATATGACTTGGAAGAAGAAAACAAAACCCAGTTTTTTCACGGCTATCAAAAAAATCACAGCAACAAAATACATTATAAAAAACAAGTTACTTATATATGTTTATTGTCTTACTTACCATTTTTTTTGCAAATTGCTGCAATTTTCGTAAATTTGTAGATGTAAAACGTTAATAAAGTCTATCTATTGTCCTTTCCAATATATTTTATTAATTTAACACTTCCTCTCATTACATTATTCATAAACATTGGACATAGAAATTATACATCATATTATTACTACTTCCTTACAGAATACTTCCAGATGAACAGCTTCGAGCAGTTCTGCATCAACTACTGCAATGAGAAGTTGCAACAGTTCTTCAACGAACGCATCCTAAAGAATGAACAGGAGTTGTACAAACGAGAAGGGCTCAATGTGCCCGAGATCAGATTCGTGGATAACCAGGATTGTATAGGTACGTTTGTTTTCAGCCGACTACGTCAGAAAGACCGTAATGTTTTTCGAATGTATTTTTATATGTATGTCCATTTATTTGGCACGCGCTACAGCCCAAACGGCTTGACGGATTATGACGTATGACATATCATTTGAATCATCTCAGTTTGGAGAGTGACACAAGATATATAATTTAAAAATAATATATATAGGAAAAAAGGGGGGAGGGGGGAAGGAACTTTTTTATATCACAATATGGACATCAAATGAAAGCTTGTAGAAATACCGTTACAAAACTACACACATTATATAAAAAAACCGTGTAACACATACACGTTGTTTTTTTTGCTTTCATAATAATTTCTCGCCTGAAGACTGAAGAAAAATACAAATTAATGATAAAAACAATACAATATTCTTTTTACAGACTTGATTGAGAGCAAAAACCATGGCATTTTTCACCTTCTGGACGAAGAGTCGAAACTGCCCAAGCCTGAGTTTGGACACTTCACGCATTCAGTTCACAAGCAGCTAGCTGGCAACAATGCGAGGTACGTGCAACTTGAAGTTACACTGATACATATACAACGAATATAAAACAATGTATGTATGTATGATATTACGAATGTGTGAACAATTTAATCAGGAGTTCTGATAGTGTTGACAGGTTGTCATATTTTTCTGCACTCTATGTATGTGTATGTACGCCCCTAAAAAGGCTTTAATTATTATTTTAGAATAAATCACTGCATGTATGTATAATGAATTGATCTATGAAACATGTTATTCTCAGTCTTACTAGTATATTCTACCGTAGAAATTGTTTTATAATACATTTATATACGCATACAATACAATCATAAACGCTTCCTAAAAATGAATCTATATAATTCATCAACAAATAAACTATTCTACACAAAAATATTTTTTCGATTCGAACCAGTAGTTCCCGAGACTAGTGTCTTCAACCAAACAAACAACTCTTTAGCTATTTAATGTTATAATATAATACAAAATATAAATACATAGATATAAAATATAAAAGTAAAGATTGGTTCGGCCAACCTGTGTTAATTTGTTCCTTGAAACCCAGTTCCAGATTGCAAGTTCCTCGCGCGTCGAGGCTGAAGGCCCATCGCACACTGCGGGATGATGAAGGTTTTCTTCTGAGGCACTTCGCGGGCGCTGTTTGCTACAACACGGTAAAGTTTTTATATGACATGCATGTGTGCGTGAGCACTCTTCTCTCTGAGCCTCTCTTATGCTAACCATATGTTAGCATAAGAGAGGAATAGATACACATACAGGAATATACCCTGTATATTCCTGTATGAACGGTAATGGCCAGCAAATTAATTAGGGTAAGGTAAATCTCATGTAATACTGATGTGTGCGCCAGAAGATTGTGCATGTAAGAGAGAAATAGAATAATTATGCAGGATTTACTTTGAACGGTTGGTACATTCAAACATGTAAAAAAAATAACTGAGGCAATATTTTGAGATAAATCGCATTTGATATTGATGTGTGCGTGACAAGGTGGTGTATATAAGTGCGTTTTTAATTCTTGTGCTATTATTCTTTCCGTCCGGACATTAAATCTGATACGTGGTCGTTGTGATTAGAAGCGAAATATCTTCTCGTCTTTTACCCGGTTCTCGCTGAACCAGTGATTAGAAGCGAAATATCTTCTCGTCTTTTACCCGGTTCTCGCTGAACCAGTTCATAGAGAGACTTGTTTAATTCTTGTTATCATTCGGTCCTACTGGGAATCGAATTTGGAAGGTCGTCAGATCGCTATGACTAAAAGCGATATTATCAAGACTTAAAAGTTATTTTATATTGTGAAAGTAAACAAACAGGCAGTCCTGAGTCTGAAGTTGGTTCTCACACACACTCTATATGTATGTATATTTATGTATGTATGCTTGCTATATCCCTTAAATCAGAACACAGTAGTGCTATTATAAGATAGTAATAGACAACATTGTTATTATTGGGTAGAAATAGGTGTGACAGTGGTGTTTCCGGATTCAAAACCATAAATTGTTCTACCATCTTAACAACAAAGACTTCTACCGCCTTAAACACACAGTTTCACCGTCTTAACTACAAAGAGATTAACCATCTTAAATAGCAAGAGTCGTACCACCTTGTTCACAAATCATACATACCGCCTTAACCCGCAGAGCCAGTTCATCGAGAAGAACAACGACGCGCTGCACGCGTCGCTGGAGTACCTGGTGCAGGAGTCGGGCAGCGCGCTGCCGCGCCGGCTGTTCGTGCGCCACACGCCCGCCGCCGGCAAGCTCGGCTTCATCTCCGTCGGCGCCAAGTTCCAGGCGCAGCTCGCCGAGCTCATGGACAAGCTCAAGGAGAACGTGAGTCGCGCGGAACATACTTCACTCGGATATTGTTGTGTTGTCATATGGATGTAAGGTTTATGGTAGATGGTCACTACCGCTATAAGTAACTACATATATTACACCTAGAGAGCGACCGCTCCCGCGGGAGCTTACTTGCCCGGTTTGACCTCCGACCATCTAAGGGACGACCGATTGCAATAACGTTATACGATAAAATACATTGATTTCAATAAAATAAATTGTAAATGTCGCCTATAAATATTTTTCAATTCCTTACGTTAAAATCGGTGTTGTATATTTGATGCGATTACAATCAGATAGATAAATTAAATAATCATAATATAGAAATCTGTTATAAGTCATTCTCAATCCCGCAAGCTATTTCTTTTTATATGCGATGTACAGACACTGGAAACTTTAATTTCTACTATATGTATGTACTTGTTACTCGCCCATTAACTACTGCAATTTCCTAAAAGCTTTACAACATTCCAGGGAACGAATTTCGTCCGTTGCATCAAACCAAACTCACGAATGGTGGGCAAGGAGATCGAAGCGTCTCTGGTACTAACTCAACTGCAATGCAGCGGGACTACAGCGGTGTTGGAGCTGATGGAACACGGATATCCCTCAAGAGCGCCCTTCAGCGACTTACACGATATGTACAAGTCGTATCTGCCACCAAAGCTAAACAATCTGTCGCCGAAGGTGTTTTGTGAGGTATGGTTAATAAAAATGACTGTAAAAATTTAATTAAATAAAAAACAAAATGAGTAAAAGTCATATGTAGAATAAAATATATATATACGTGACGAATAGATAACCTCTCTTCCTTTGGGAAGTCGGTTAAAAAAAAGAACAAATCAAAATTTATATAGACATAAAATTTATTAAAAAAATATCGTCAATTTTATTTAGTATTTGTAGTATTACTTGGTTACAATGTTAAATTATGTTAAGAAAATCTGGCATACGAATTTATTAATTAATATGAGATCGAAAAATAAGTTTCACATAATTTAATGATTCTGTCAAAAAGATCTACACTTGATAGACTATCTCCAGGATTCATACTTATTTTAGAGGAGACCCAGCAATGGGATATTGTTTTTGATATCTTTCTTGATGGTGATAACATTGTTTATGGTGATGATATTGTTGTTGATGATGATTGATATCGTTGTTGATGATGCTAATAGATGTTGCTGTTGAAAGTGAAGATGCTTTTTAATATAAATCCTCATTTTACTCATAAAGTCCCTTACCATTTCCCCAGGCGATAGTCCACAGCTTCGGTCTATCCGACAAGGATTACAAGTTCGGCGTGACGCGAGTTTTCTTCCGCCCCGGCAAGTACTCGGAGTTCGATGCGATTATGCGATCGGATCCGGATAACTTGCGAGCCATCGTTGACTCCGTACTCGCCTGGTTGGTGAAGTCGCGCTGGCGAAGGTCGATCTTTGCTGTGCTGTCTATTATTAAATGTGAGTAACTTTCATCTGTGACCTTGTCTAGTGAACCATGGATGGAGAATATTGAATTAGATTCATAAATAAAGATCCCTTTTTTTCTTTTGAGGCACGAAACATTAAAAATGTCATTTTTTAAGTATTGAAGTAGTAGACGATCATGCAGCCCATATAAATATATATAACTAAAAGGTTTTTTTTTTTTTATAAATATGAAGTATCAAACGAGCAAGCAACCCACCTGATGGTAAGTGGTTACTGCCGCCCATAGACATTTATAAGCAACTTTATATAGAACAGGGGTTCTATATGAAGTCGACCACAGATGCGTTGCTACTCCCGAGGACTGAGATGG
>DWNE01000905.1:0-24711 GCA_018249875.1 Cecropterus toxeus | reverse complement strand
GGATTATTTAATCAAATGCAATGCAGAATTTCGCGTCTTACATTACATGTCTCGGGGATAGGTTGTCTGTGGGTGTAACATTTCCTAAATAAAGTTTAAATGAGACGTCGCGATAGTGACCGGCGTCGCAGGCGCGGTCCTGCGCGCGCTTGGGCGGCTGCAGCAGGTCGGGGCAGGCGCAGCGCCGGCCGCCGGGCACGCCGAGGCACAGGTGCGAGCACGCCGGCCGCGCGCACGCCGCGCGCGCCGCGCCCGTAGCGTTGTACCGCGCCGGGTGCCACACTGCGCACACACATTACTTACTTACAACTAACGTTCGACTTCATTGTTTGTTTTCATTTATTTCACAACTGCGCACATAATATTTAACGCTACTGACGCAAACGAGGTTAGTTGCTTTGTTAAATCGAAAAGTAGATAAAACATCCCTGTCTTATGGACATACTACACTGTTGAAGTTCTAAGTAATATGCCAGTTTGTAATTTGTTATTTTTTTTTCATCTTACATACGATTATTTAACGATTACAATATAACCATATGCGTAAAATCTACATTCATATCTGGCTTAGATATAGCTGTGACGTCTATACCATAATGACATTTATAAATTAATCCATTATAACTTGTTCAGTATATGGATTTCATTGATTTCAAAATTGAAATAAAATATTGACATTATTTATTAGTTTCATGATAAAATTATTTCAAAGCAATGCAAAACCTTAAACTTCCGTATTTTAAATTAAAGTGTAATTTATAACAATGACATAAATACTACTCACCTTTCACAGCGGACGGATTGACTAGATCCTTCGATATAACGAATGGCACTCCTCTTCCGAACTTGTCCTGTTTGATCAGCTCGCCTGTGTCCCGCGTCACCCAGTACAGTGATGATTCAAACACGTCCAAGGACAATGGATGCTTCAGAAGATCCCCCTTCAGGATCACCTTCCTGTTGGATCCGTCGTGACGCATCATCTCTATCGTATTCAATTTCGTATCGGCCCAATAAATCGAGTGGTCCATCGCATGGTCGATAGCTAATCCTGTCGGATGTCGGACATTCTCAGTGATGATTGGCCTTCGCTTAGATCCATCCATCCAAGCCGTTTCGATCTTTGGAGCAGAACCTGCGTCAGTCCAAAACATTTTGCCCATCTGTGGATCCAACACTAAGGAAGTTGGACTCTCGATTCCAGCAGAAACTAGCGCTCGTCTATATCTACCGTCAGTTCTCGCCACCATGACCCGACCTCTCGGCTTCGATCCAGTTCTGTCTACTTCAGTCCAGTACAAGTTATCGCCAATGTAATCGACAGCGATCGCCGTTGGTTTCGCGTTTCCTTTCATATTTAAATCTTGAGCGTATCCGCTCTTAACCTGTCCATCCATGGCGTTGATCATGTATGATCGCTTGATAGTCTTGTCGTAGCTGTCAGCCCAGAAGATCATCTCCTGCTTCGGATCGTAGTCCATAGCTTCAATTCTCTTCTCCGACGTGATCATATCGAACTCCTCATTCTTTTCTTGTGCAAACGCGTGTATCTCCGGGCCATTAGCAAACATCAGTACCACATCACCTTCTAGAGCTTTACATACACCGGATAAATTGTCGGCCAATCTGTAATATAAATAAACAGGGTTACAGGAAAATGTATCATTGTTCCATCGTAACAGTTAATTGCAAAATTTAACCTACTGAAAAGGTTTTGTTAAAAATAAAATGTGAGATGAAAAATGACGATTCTTTCATAACAACATTATATTATATTTAAAATGTGGTTTTAATAAGAGCCACAGACCTGAATCCCTCGCGGCAGCTGCAGCTGAAGCTTCCGTTGAGGTTGGTGCAGAGCTGCGAGCAGTGGTGCGTGCCCGCCGCGCACTCGTCCACGTCCACGCACTTCTTGCTGTCGGCGGGCGAGATGATCCAGCCCTGGAAACACGTGCAGATGTACCCGCCCGCGCCCGGCGCCGCGCCCGCCAGCGTCAGGTTCGTGCAGAAGTGCTCGCAGCCGCCTGCAAACATATTTTTATGAGATTGAAGTACCAAGCGAACATGCAGTCCATTTTATGGTGAACGGTCACCTTTGACATCTGTAATCAACCTTAAATTATTTGGGGTTGATTACAGATGTCCATAGGCGGTAGTGGTCACTTACACACATCAGGTGGACTGCATTGTCTACTAGCCACTTCTATGTTATAAAATAAAAAATAAAAAAATGAGATATGATCAGAGTGTTACTGAAAGTTGACCATAAACGCGTTTTTAGTTCTTAGGATGAAATTGGGACACATCAAATAGGTCAATGAGTCTTTTACCACATTTTTACCTTCCTCCTTTCTTATTCCTTTAAAACAAAAATACAGCAGCGCCTGATACTGCTGTTTTAAGGCATAAATATGGTGTCACCTGATTGGAAAGTTAAAGGACTCAATGCAAGTGTCTTACCCTTGTCGTGCGGCTCGCAGGTCTTGGCGTGGTGGCAGCCGCGCTCGTCGGAGGCGTCGCCGCAGTCGTCGGCGAGGTCGCAGAGCTTGGCGCGCGGCACGCAGCGGCGCGACGCGCACTGGAACTGCGTGAGCGGGTCGCACGGCCGCGCGCGCGCCGCGCACAGCGTCATGTTGTTCTCGTCCGACCCGTCGCCGCAGTTGTCCACGCCGTCGCACACCTGGTACCTGAATCCGACACGACGAGTTACGCTACCGTACGTATACCTCGACGGATACCTCACCGCGAGGCATATATTCTTATACAGGTAAATAGTATTACACGAGTAACTAAACACTCTTAATACAAGGTACGTTGTAAAGAACGCGTACGAAAGTACTCGTATTAAATGTTTCACATAAGTCCTGTGTACCCCCTAACCCTTATTATATTTATTTCTTATCAAATTAAAATTGTACAAAAGCATGCAAAACAAATGAAATGTGGTTCTTACCTATTTGCTTCTATCTATATAGTGTATACTAGTATATAGTGTATTACTATGCTACTACTCCTACAACCCTAATTGACCCATTTAAAATAATAAAGTTACTTTATTATTCACTACGGCAAATTTTATATGAACAGTATATAGAAAACAAATATATTATTTTAATTAAACAAAACAATAAAATATCTATAAAATCCAAATATTCTGGCCAAATATTAAAAAAATAATAATTATGTGCAATTTTGAAATTGCCTTCATTTAAAACAAGGTAGTTTGATACCACCAGAATCTAACAACATACGATTTTATCACCTTCATGTATATGTTTGTCAAAACCAAACTTTTAGTGTTAAATAATTTATGTGCATGTATAATTTTACCTGGGCACGCAACGATGATTGTCGCAGTGGAATCTGCGCAAGGTGTCACAGTTGAAGTTTGTGCAGATTGAACTGGCTTCGTCCGATCCGTCTCCGCAGTCATCAGTGCCGTCACACAAGTCTGATTGTGACACGCATAAGTTATTTGCGCACTGGAATCTGTCGAAATAATCAATAAATTTTTAACTATTTCTAATGATAAAAAATAAATACAGAAGAATTGGCATGATGTATTTACCTGCTTTCCGGACAGTATCTGCCTCCAGGGAACCGCGGAGGACATCCAATTTCATCGGACAAGTCCCTGCAGTCCCTATCCCCATCACATCTGAAGTAAGCCGCAATACAATGTCCCGATTTGCATTGGAAGGTTCCATTCTTGCATTTAAATCCACCGCATTCCATTTCGTCTGTGTTATCACCACAATCGTCTTCGTGGTCGCATCTCCATCTAGACGAGATACATTTGCCGTTGCCACACTTGAATTCAGACTCGGAACATTCTCTGTACTTATGCTGACAGACTGCTTCTGTTTCGTCACTTCCGTCGCCACAATCATCAGTAAAGTCGCATAGCCATTGCTTCGGTATACAACGCTTATTTTCGCAAGTGAAATCTGTTTCTCTATTGCAAGTTGGACAATTTTCTGGAAGTTCATCGGAACCGTCTCTACAGTCATCCTTACCATCGCAGAACAACCATTTCGGTATGCAACGATAGTTAGACTGGCCGGGACAACGTCTCCATCCGGTCGTACAATTCTTTTGGCGACACATGTATGCTGGCTCATCCGAATCGTCACCACAATCGTTGTCGAAATCACACATCCAGAGCTTAGGTATGCAGCGGCCGTTCTTGCACGAGAATTCGGTATCAGCGTTACAAGGTCTGTTGTGACACATCACTGGATCTTCGTCGCTATTGTCTTTGCAGTCTGTGTCACCGTCACACTTCCAGCTGTCGAGGATACACCTGCCGCTCGCTTTACATTTGAATTCTAACGCCGGACATTCGTGTGCGCACTGCGCCTCATCGCTGCCGTCGCCACAGTCATCGTTGCCGTCGCAAATAGTGGCAGCGGGTGTGCAGTTCGTGTTCTTACATTGGAAAGATCCGGCTCTACAATGTCTAACTGGGCAATTTTCGGGTTCATCGGAACCATCCATGCAATCTTTCTCGCCATCGCATTTCCAGAACCAAGGAATACATTTTTCATCCCGACCGTTGCACCTATGTTGACCGTCGGTACAATTTGCAATACATGTTTTCATGTCTCGAGCCAAGTAGAATTGGTTTGGACAGGCACATTTGTATGTCGTTGCACCTTCTTCGCCGTATCCTTCGATGTTGAGGTAACTAGATTCATGAGGAGGAGCAATGAGACAAAGATGGGAGCATCCACCGTTGTTAGTGCCACATGGGTTAGGATATGGTAGCTGCCTAAGAGGATGTACTACGTGGATGTCATAAGGTCGATGAGTAGTATTTCTAAGAGTCGTTAAGTTTTCTCCAGAATGCTTATTAGCTTTGCTTATGGCCTTTAGGTTCCAGTCGGTCCAATAAATTTCATCATCGAACAAACTTAGCGCAAATACATGAGGAACTTTACTACCAGATAAAACAACGTGCCTGTGTTTACCTTCCAAGTCAGCAGAACCAATATAATCTAAATGAGCATCGGCCCAGTAAATTCTGTCAGTAAAGTAGTCTATGGTTAAAGCATTCGGCCAGGCGATATCGTTTTCCCAATTCAAAATAGCCGTAAAGTTGGTACCATCCATACCCAGTTTACCAATGTAGGCTTGAAGGTGCCATGAAGTGTAGTACAAATATCCAGTTCCAGGATGTACGACAATCGCTCGAGGATCAGCAATACCCGTTTTCAAGGTTTTTCGTCTCGTTCCGTCTAGTTCTGAGACGTCCAAGTTCTTCGAATGTCTATCTAGCCAATAAAGTTTTCTACCAATCCAGTCCACTGCAATGCCTTCTAATCCATGAGAATCGTGTCGTATAACTACTTCTTTATTTGGATTTGGATCGGTGTAATCCGATCTATAAATGGTTTTAGCAGAAACATCAGCGAAGTACATTTTGTTTTCTTTAACATCAAAATCAATAGCGACTACATTCATGAGATCTTGGTGTACTAAATTGTAAAGAGAAGCGTCAGTGGACATATTTCTAACATAATACTTGTTGGTAAAGATAACCCACGCTGTAATATTGTCTTTTCGTTTACATGTATGTTCATCGGGTTCTCTTTCGTAGTACTGGTCATTACATTTACAATAGTAAGATCCGGGTGTGTTCGAACAATATTGTGAACAAACTCCAGGCGTCTCGATACATTCGTCTATGTCTGCGCAGGCTTTACCGTCACTGAGTAGTTTGTAACCTTGGTTACAATCACAGTAATAGCCAGTCAATGTATCGATGCATTTATGACCGCATTGGTTGATTTCTAATTTAGCACATTCATCGACATTACAATGCGCTGGTTCGTCGGAGTCATCAGAACAATCAGATACTTTGTTGCAAACCAACCTGTTATCGATACACTGATCATTGTTACATTTGAATTGACCGGCGGGGCATGTTTTGTTTTGTTTAACACAGTCGACTTCGTCTGAGTGGTCACCGCAGTCGTCTTCTCCGTCGCATCTGAAGTGGTTTCGAATACACTTGAAGTTTTGACATTTAAATTCTTGATCCGTACACTGTTTGTACTGAGTATTGCAATGTTTGCCCTCGTCTGATCCATCCCCGCAGTCGTTGTCGTGATCGCATACCCAGCCCACGTTGATACATCTACCATTATTACATTGGAATTGATCCTCGGAACAGGGCGTCGGTGTAGAACAGTGATGGATAGTGGAATTTTCATCGGCTCCATCAATACAGTCTGGGTCTCCATCACAAAGCCATTTCTTGGGGATACATTGAGCTCTTCCCCAGAATTTATTTTCCTGGCAAGTATACTCGGTTTCTGCGTCACATTTCCTTTCGTTACATTGGTGTCTGTCATCTTCGTCGCTGTTATCCAGACAGTCGTTATCCCCATCACATATGTATATTCTTGGTATGCAGTTTCCATTATCACACGTAAATAAATCACCGAAACATGTTCTTCCTTCGGAACGACAATATTCTGGTGGTTCGTCAGCTCCGTCGCCGCAATCGTCGTCTCCGTCGCAATACCAAGTTGCTGGGATGCAGCGATGGTTCGGGCAGCGGAAGCTGTTTTGTGGGCAGGTTCGTTGCGCGCAGTGTAGTGGATCTTCATCGGAATTGTCACCGCAATCGTTGTCACCATCGCATAGCCAGTAAGGCTCGACACAAATATTCGTTTTCTCGCATTTGAGATGGTTAGCAGGACATGTCGTATTTCTCGGGCAACGTTCATGGGTCTCGTCTGAAGTGATGTTGTCCTTGCAGTCGTTTATACCGTTGCAGACTTGCGACATTGCGATACAGCGGGAGTTGAGGCAAGTAAATTCTCCTTCATCACATGGAGCATAAACGCAACCCTCTTCGTCGGAACCATCTTTGCAGTCGTTCTCATGATCGCATTTCCAAGACTTGAATATACATCTGCCGTTATTACAACGGAATTCATTTGGCGAGCAGGAATGGTAAGCACAGTAGTTTTTGTCTTCATCGGAGTTATCACCGCAGTCGTCATCGCCGTCACATGACCACATCCGACTGATACATTTACCGTTTGCGCAGAAGAACTTGCTCGGATCGCAGGTGATGTTCTTGGCGACACACATTCGTCCCTCGTTGACCAATTTCGTGTTGTCATCGCATTTACATTCCACTGAGTTATTAGGTGCGGGGTGGCAGCTCTGAGCGCATCCTCCATTGCTAATATTGCACGAATTTTTCTGACACTTCTGTCTACTTGTACTGTAAACATGTATATCTCTCGGAGAGTCTTCGAGCCTCTTAACCATTTCGACCATATTCGCACCTGTGTGTTTCTCGGCACGATAAACCCCTCGCAGTTGCAAGTCTGTCCAATAGATGTAATCTCCAAATACTGTTATTGCAAACGGATAGATTGTGGCCGATATTAATACCTCTCGGTCTGATCCATCCAATTTAGAACGTTCAATTTTTTCACGCACGGCGTCAGTCCAGTACAGCATGTTCTCGTCAAAATCAATAGTAAGACCGCTAGGTTGTGATAGATCTTTGTCGATGATAGCTTTCTTTAGAGATCCTGCCATTGTAGTTCTGTAAATTTTGCCGGACGTACCGAAGCGACCCCAGTCGGTATAATATAAGGTTCCATTACAAGGATCGACAACAATAGCCCTTGGACGTTCCACTCTTGCAATCATAACCATTTCAGTTCCGTCGAGATTCATTGCATAAATCGAATTATTCGAGCTGTCCGTCCAGTAGATTTTCCTTTGAGTCCAATCGTATGAAATGCCTTCTGGATTAATGTTTTTGCTAATAATATTTTGAATATTGGCAGTATCCGGGTGATTGGCAGTCATCCAAGCTATTCTGGCCCACGGGCGTATTTGCGTGAAGAATAATTTGTTGTCAGCGTAATCAAACTCGACACCGACAACATTTGTTAAATTGCCAATAGGTTTGAACGGAACACCTGTGGATTTTGGATCTAAATTGACAGCGCGGATTTCGGTTCGGGTTGTAAACACGAGAAATTCTTCTACACCATCGCATTTCTTTGGATTACTAGCAGATATTTGGCCTGTTGCGCATTCACATCTGTGTGTGTATCCCTTGTTAGCCTCGGGAGGGTAGCTAAAGCAGAGTTGATCACAACCACCGTTTCCAAGCTTCCTGCAAGGATTGTTTTCGTCCGTCGGTTGGTTATTCACATCGAATATGACAATATCTCGCAACTTCGGTAGATTCGTACGCATCTTTTCTGGCATAGACATGTTACCCGGTAACTTGGAAGCCTTGTAAATCGTTTGCAAATTCCTGTCTACCCAATATACACTGCCCGTATGGATAGCTATACCCATCGGGTTCGGCAGGTTTGACCTAATGAGCTGTCTGTTTCCACCGTTGTATGAGATCTTTTGAATCTGGTCTAGTTTAGAGTCAACCCAGTAAACGTCATGAGTTAACATATCTATTGTCAAGTCTCGTGGGTTAGATATTCCTGAACTAACAAGTGTCTGCCAATTGCTTCCGTCGAGATAAGCTTTTCCTATACGAGGATATTGACCATAATCTATCCAGTAAAGCAGTCTTTTAAGTGGATTCACTGCGAGTTCTCTGGGAGCATCCATAGTGGTCTTAACGAGCACCTTCCTGTTGGAACCATCGAGCCAACTCATCTCGACATAATTTTCGTGCGGAAAGACGTTCGTAAAGTACAAATTGCCAGCGACCCAATCGACAGCCAGTCCTCGGATTCCATTGCTTCCGATGCCATCTTTAACCACATGTTCAAGCTCGGTACCATTTGGTCTGACACGGAATATTCCATTCCATTGTCCTCTGTTGAACTCTACCCAATATATATAGTTTTCTGCGAAATGAACGTCGACGTGTAATATGTGGTGACCCAGACCCGTTACGGGAACCATTGCCTCCGCACTCGTCTCCAAACTGTATCCGCGGATGAGATCCAACTGCGAGACGACCGCGAAGGTCTTGTAGGGCACACAGTTTATTTCGTTCTCTTTCCTGTAACCGACGGAGCAGGCGCAGACTCGGGAACCGCCTTCACTAGGAATGCAGATCTGTTCACATCCACCATTATTTTGAGAGCACGGATGGTGCATCATCTTTCTCTTTTGGAATATTGTCAAGGATTTCAAGTCGCTTTCGTTGTCCAGTATGACTTTGATGTTGTCACCGTTTGGTAAATCGGCTTTGATTATTTTCTCATGTCGTGGATCTAGGACGTAAAGCCTCGAATCCAACACAGCGATAACTTTGGGATAAGAAATAGCATTATCTTCGGTAAGAATAGTTTTCCTGTCGTTGCCTTCGGTGTTCACACTGTTGATGGTGGGCGGATATTGTGTACTGAAGTAGATGATTTTCTTCTCAATGTCGATCGCAACGGCTTCTGGCCTCTCTATGGTATCAACTAAAATGACAGGATAAGATCCGTCCATATTAGCTTTACCGATTTTCGCTGGTACTCCATATCCGCCTTCGTCAGACCAGTATATTTTTCTGAAAATTGAAATAAAAACAAGAGTTACGTTTTTGTTTTTATTGGTAATAAAAACAAAAGTTACATTTTTGTTTTTATTAGCAACAAGCAGAGCCGTGCCCGCTTCGTTGTATATTAAAAAAATGGTGTATCTGTTTGCACGCCAATTTGGCAAAACCTACATAGACAGAGCATACATGTTACCTTTGTATACTATATTTAATGCAGAGTTATTATCTCGCAGCAAAATGTATTGGAAGCAAGATGTATTGATTATATCCTAAAAGCTAAACATATAGTTTAATAAAGCTTAATTCAAAATCGGCGGACTTTCAAATAACTTTTCTACCCTAAGGTTCTGCTTTTCCAAAAATGGTAAAATATCGATTCCATTATTTCTACCCATAAAGCCAGATACTAAATTTACAAGAGCTTGCTTCAAAATTGGCGATGTTTCATAAAACCTTTTAACTCCCATTTAACCCCCTTGGGGGTTGAAATTCAAAAAAATCTTTCTTATCGCTCACTTACACCATGAAAGAAACCCTTGTATCATTTTAGGATTCTAGGTACAGTAGTTCCGGCTTTGCATTGATATATAACTCAGTGAGTCGGAATTGCCTTTTATATACAAAATATAGAAGATAGATATGCTTATTAAAATAATAATATGAGGCCCTTACCCTTCAGTCGGATCCAAACAAATGCTCTTAGGCTTAGCCACCGACGCCTTGCTACCATCATTCGCTAGCACGATGGTTCTGTACTTGACTTTGCCGTCCACCCGTATCAGTTCAATATTGCTGGCCACTCTGTTGGCCAGCAGCAGGTTCCGGCCGAGCCAGTCGAAGGCGATGGCGGAGGGAGCCCCCACGATGCCGGTATCCTGGCCGAAGAACTCCGCCTTGTTCCCGCCGCCGTAAGGCATGCTGTATACAGTACAGTTTTCGTCATCGCTGTCTCCGGATATAGATTGAAGCCAGTACAACATGTGTCCTTGACGGTCGTAGTCTAACTGAACGCCACCTATAAAGAATTCAATCTTAATCTTCTATTCGCTCTTTACCGAAAGTAGCAACTGTAGTGAATATTTTCGAATATTACCTTGAATTCCGACAACCGGTGGCAGTTGGCCAGCTCTGCCTGATCCATCCGTCGACAAGTCAATAATTTGTGATCCTTTCAACACCATCAAATATGACGTTTCCTCTGAAAAATTTCAATTCTCAATTAGAACTTATTTCATATTGTAGTAAATTGTAATAAATAACTATAAAGTCTCCCAATAAACATATTTGTTACCTTCAATACATTTGCCATCCGACAGTAACTTGAATCCTGGTTTGCACATACACGTGTATCCAACAGTTTTGTTCGGACTCAGTAAGCACAGATGTTGACAAGAATCCTTATTGCACGGAGAAGGATATTGCGGCTGAAGAGATGGGTGGTGCACGTGGATGGACAGAGGCTGGGATATTAAGTGTGACACGACGGTTTGGTTGGTGCCCATAAATTTGTGAGCGGACAACACTCTGTTTAATTGACGATCGGTCCAATACAACGTATCTTCGAATAGAGTCAGGGAATGTGGATGCAAAAGATAGTGGCTCCCAGCTAGCACTTGTTGTCTTCCTGAACCATTGTAGTAGCAGAAATCAATAAAGTCCAACTTCGAGTCAGCGAAATAAACTCTTTGGGTCGCTGTATCTAGCGTTAGTCCATTAGGCCAATAGATTTTCGTAGTAATTATAGCCATGCGTTGTGTTCCATCCATTCCTACTCTTTCGATACGAGGATTTTCTCCCCAGTCAGTCCAAAACAGCCATCTCGCATTCGGAGCAGGATCCAAGCACATTCCTCTGGGCTGCGTAATATTTCCACTCAAAAGAGCTGTTCTTGCGCTACCATCTTCTTTGGCTACTTCTATCGTATTAAGCTTGCTGTCCAACCAGTAGATATTGCCTCCCACCCAGTCATAAGCCAAGCCCTCGACAAGATCCAAGCCCGTGGAAATAATAACTCGCGGCTCGCTGCCACGGTCTAGTCGAGATATTTTCTTTAACTTCATGTCTGACCAGAATATTGTTCCCGAATGCATATCGGACGCAGTCGCTACAACATTTTCGACGTTTATCGGTACTCTTTCGAGTCCCTGCTCGTTTAAGTCCGCCACTAGAATGGAGTGTCTGTTGGAAATTATCAAGAATGCACTGGAATGGTTGTTCGCCTTGCAAGAGTGTTTGTCGCCAGCCAACTGGTAGCCATCAACACAACCACAGAAGTAGGATCTCTTGGTATTCGTGCAAGTTTGTGAACAGAGGCCTGGAGGGTTGCATTCGTCGATGTCCTTGCAGGTGAAGCCATCGGGTTCCAACTCCTCTCCGCTGGGACAGAGACACATAGCGCCTGTAGGGGTCTGCTTGCACTGGTTGGAGCAGAGCCCGGTTCTGTGCTGGCACTCGGCGAGGTCGCAGCCGGGGCCCTCGTCGGCGCCGTTGGGGCAGTCCGTGCTGTTATCGCATACTTGTGTGATGTTGACGCATCTCCCGGTGACACCAGGGCACGGCCACATGCCTGATGGGCATCTGTAACATTATTTGCTTATATTAATTATGTTATTTTAAACAGATTTTTAAATATTGTAAAACGTTTTGCATTTTGCTCGTAGAATTTGGTAGTTAAGTAAGATAGATTATGTTACTGGCAAGGAGTATGTCAAAGGTTGCTTTGTTATATCATTATTAAGTAATGAAAAAAAATAAAATTTCATGTATTATTTTCGTGGTAGTACTGTACAAGAGTTAATTCGTATAAGATAAGTGTTAATATGTGTTAATGCAATCATTAAAAGACGCGTATGAAGTACTCGTTTACGTCAAAAATTTGGTCCTGCGAGCCCGATCTCACAAGCAATCTATGATGCAGTAGATATGGTTCGCGGCGTAATCACAAGACCAATACATATAATTCTCACAGACCAACACAGTTTCCTTCGTTTGTCTAACATTGAAGGAAATGACATCATGCGCTCCAAGCCCGTTCCAAACGTCGAAAAGCATATTATAACAAAAGCTGCACGGAGCGGCGACCGACCTGTAGACGGGCGGCTTGCAGGCGAGGGCGGCGCTCTCGTCGGAGCCGTCGCCGCAGTCGTCGCGGCCGTCGCACACGTAGGCCTTGAACACGCAGCGGCCGGAGCCGCAGCGGAAGTGCGCCGCGCCGCACGCCGCCGCGCCGCACGCGGCCGGCTCGTCCGACAGGTCCTCGCAGTCCGGCGTGCCTGTATGCACCACGTATATGTATTCGCGCCGCTCGCCGACAAATGACCGTCTAATCGCATTCGGTATATATGATTTTAGACTTATATTATCGCAGAATTTATACATTTTAATATATTATGGGTACTCACGATATGCGGTTTTTTGTTGTGCCGTGACCACGATTCATGTAACAGGGTCGAAATATTGACAAAAAGACATTAAAAACCCGCATATCGTGAGTACCCGTAACATATTAAAACACATTCGTCATTTAGCCGTGTTCTCTGGGGTATAGGTTTTAAGTACCAATCGATGGATTATATTTTTATTCGTGCGCTTCGTTTTACACACTTGTTATAGTTATTCTACGGATAATTGGATAAGGGAATCATATAAATATTACGTAAATATGTAGAATTTTAGTATTTTTTATTCTTCCCTTTACAGTGTAATTATAATTGGTTTATAATATTTCAATTAGTCTACATCGTACTTACAACTTACATTTATGTACGTTTTATGTACGTTTTTAATATAGATGTACGAGTTTTGTAGGAACAACGACTATATACGTTGTGAAAAATAAACACGCTCATATGAAATGTTTACGAAAAAAAAAAAATCCACTACACACCATCGAGTAGAGAAAATGTAACTAACAAAATGCATCTTTTAAAAGCGTGAATTAAATATGCATTTATCATTGCCTAACCTTCACATTATGTAACATATAAACGAAAATTACCCAAGAACGGCCACGATCGTTAACATTCACTTACTAACATTCAACATAGTTATATTAGTCGAATAATAGAGAATTGGAGCCTACCGTCGCAGTACCAGGTGCGCGGGATGCAGATGCCGGAGGCGGCGCACTGGAACTGCTTGTCGGGCGCGCACTGGTGCGGCGCCAGCGCGGGGCAGCCCGCCTCGTCGCTGCCGTCGTTGCAGTCCGGGATGCCGTCGCACTTGTACGCCTCCTGTCCACCGGCACCCATCGTTTATTCGTGGCGTACGTCGAGAATGCATATGGTACATCATAAAAACTGATAGACACATCGTGATACATGAATACATATGAGTAAAACTTTTACATAACCGAAGAAAGCTTTTATGTGTTTGGTTATAATCGACATAGTTTCTGGTAAGGGCAACAATATGTAAAAATATTTTTAAAATCGCAGCACAGTATAATGTTTCCTTACAATATCAAATTGACCTACGATACACCTTTCCTTACAATATAAATTACCTTATAAGAGTAAAAAAATAGTTTTGACTTACCTGTACACACTGTTTTAGATCAGCACACTTAAATTGACTAGCGAGACACGACACGGGCGGACAGTCAGCTTCGTCTTGTTTGTCGTAACAATCATCGTCGCCGTCGCACACCCAGGACGCGGGGATGCAGTGGCCAGTGCGAGGACATGTGAACTGACACAAATATCAAATAATAAGAATTGAAAAGTATCACACACAATATAAGCATGAACATGCCATGCATTAATAATTTTATAGATATAGGGAAACATGTAACAACATGCATACAATACATTTTATTAATTATTATAGATAGATTAGAATAGATAGATGTAGAGTAAACATTTACAATGATGTGTAATGATGTGACCAATATAAAACATGCAACAAATACTAGAGAGAATTTATATTGTACATTATAAACATGAATTATTACATATAGATATCAACAGAAATGGGTATAAATAGAAGTTCACGAAAAATGCAGACGAAAACATGAACACGATGCAAACAGAACATGTCACAATAAAAATGGTGTCAGCGATAACATAGTACAAGAGAAGCATAACTTACTTGGAAGTAGGCACAGGTCTTCTCGGCGCAGTGCGAGCCCTCGTCGGAGCCGTCGCCGCAGTCGTTCTCGGAGTCGCACTTCCAGGTGTTGGGCACGCAGCGGCCGTTGGCGCACTGGAACTGCGAGGAGCTGCAGGTCACGTTGACGCAGCCGTTCTCGTCGGAGAAGTCGCCGCAGTCGTTCTCGGAATCACACTTAAACGTTGCGGGGATACAACGACCCGATTTGCACATGAATTCCGATGCGCTGCACGTCGTCTCTACAATTCAATCGAGACGTACCCGCATTATTGTTAGAACGTGTTAAGAGAATCGAAAAGAAAACGAGGCGGATACGAATGCAAGTTTATTATAAAAAATATAAAAAAGCCATAGGTCGGTGTGATATCGCAAATGATCTCATCATGGTAAAGCAAGATAATCGGGAGGTGCTGTAGTAACTGTACGCAACTTACTCGTGCAGTTCTGTTCCTCGTCGCTGTTGTCCAAGCAGTCGTCGTCGCCGTCGCAAACCCAGCTCTTTGGAATACAACGTTGGTTATTGCACGTAAAGTCCCATGTGTTAGGGCACGCTTGAACCGGCGGCTCCGAGTTCGGATCCGCGATACAGCTGACGCTGTCCGGAGCCAGCTTCTCCCCGTATGGACAACCACATTTTACGGTTAACAATTCAGTGTTGTTTCGTGGTATGGCGAAACACAATTTCTGACAGTTACCGTTGTTATGTGCACACGGTTGCATCGGGTCGATTTTCTGTATATCTTCGCTGTACACCTTAACGCCATAGAGTCTGTTCGTCTGTGGTTCTCGAACCATAATATCCTCTTGCTCACCGGTCAACTTGTGTAATCGAACAATCGCGTCCAACCTCCAATCTGTGATATACATGAAATCTTTGTAGATTACTATCGAAAACGGATGTCTAATGAGTCTTGAATTAACAGTCTTCACATCGGTACCATCGAGTTTCGAATGCTGAACGTGATCTAACAGAGCATCGCACCAGTACAATCTATCTTCATCGAAATCTATCGACAATCCGTTGGGCCAGCCTAACGTGACGTTTTCGAAAACTAGCAAACCGCTGCCATCCGTATTGGCACGACTGATGTTCGCCGGACGATCCCATTCCGAGAAGAATATAAAACCTTTGTTGGGATGTACGACGATAGCGCGGGGCCTCTTCAGATCTTTCAGAAGTGTCCTTTTGTAGGAAATGTGCCTCGTCGATAACACATTTAGTGTTCCTTTCCTGGAATCTATGTAGTACAGGTTTTTCGAAGCCCAGTCTACTGCCAAACCTTCGACGCCCTCATTTTGCGAGGCGAGCACGATCTCTCGAGTCGATCCATTCCTATGCACTCTATAAATAACGTCTTGCAAAACGTCCGAATAATAAATGTGTTCATCCCGAGAATCAAAATCTAATCCAACGAACCTCGCCCTTCGCGATACTACAGGCAGGATAGCGTCACTAAAACCTTCTATTACGGGGTTTAAAACCTTGCCCTTGATAAACCTCTGCTGGGAATACATAAGGAACTCCTTTACGAGATCACAGTTTCTCAAATCCATTTCTAGCCTGTAACCGATGTTACACGCGCAGCGGTATCCCAGGCCACCGTTCTGCAACGCTGTAACTATACACATCTGTTGGCACCCACCATTATTATTTCCGCAAGGATTGTTAACCGAGGTCTGTTTAAGGGAATGTATCACAGTTATAGCTTTGGGATCTCTGATATCTTTCGTTTTGTATATAGCCTGTACACTGGAAGCTCCTTCGTATTTATTTACAGAACTGATTCCTTGCTTGGTGCTATCCGACCAGTATACTCTGTCTTCGAACAGGGCCAACCTCGTCGGCCGAGGCACTTGCTGACCTCTCAGTACTAGGAATCTGTAATTACCCTCGTAATCTACCGTCTCTATATAGTCTAATAGCGCGTCACACCAAAATATTCTTCGGGCGATAGTGTCCACTGCGATACCAGAAGCCTTATACGTAGCTTCGGATACTATTGATTTTGAATGTGTTCCGTCCATGTTTGCTCTAACGATCTGAAAAGTAAGTTTAATATAATCATAAATCATTTCACTAATATTTCGCTAATTATCTTTCGTTGCTTTTATACAGTTAACTTTTTTCAACTTGGCTAAAATGTCTAAATCCGAAGGTGTGAAGATTCCATTACCAGTTAGATTTTTTTAAATCTAATTATATGTTATTACAATCGCTCATAACACGAATGATTCACTGTTTTTCATATATTCTTCAAAATAATATATTTCATATATTCTTCTGGCAATACACTCACTTGACTACTGTCAGCGACGAACATGAGTCCGAGCGTGGGGTCGAGAGCGATGTCAGCGGGGTTGGTGAGGTTGGAGCCGAGCACGACGGCGTGCCAGCGGCCGTCCAGCTCGAACACGTCGATCTTCTGGCCCACCGCGTCCGCCACGTACAGCTTGTCGCCCACCCAGTCCACGGCCAGCGCGACGGGCGCCCACGACCCCGCGATGGTGATGTCGTTGCCCACGTAGCTCGAGATGCCCGCGGGGGTGTTCAGTTGCTGCGTGTGGATCTGGAGGACGAATCAGTACTGGTTACTGCATTATTTATTAAGGTTATATTACTGGATATATTTTCTAAATTTGAAACATGGTCATAGTTTAAAATGGTTTTGAAAATACGTTACAGTTAAGAACTTTAGTACTAAGGTACAATGCTACGTATGTTCTCTATCTCAACATTCAAACCATAACACACCAGTGGTAAACAATACACACATTTAATATTCTTTTCATTAGATAAAAATAGGTGTGGCGATCGTGTCAATTATTTCTGGGATCGATCGGAAGAGCTCAGGTCGCAACTAGACAAGGTAACGAGAGAGCACGAGCGAGCACCTTCCGGGTCTTGAGGTCGGACCAGAAGAGCAGGTTGCGGCGGTAGTGGTAGTCGAGGCCGGCGGCGGCGGAGGCGTTGGCGAGCGGCGCGGGCGCGCGGCCGAGCACGTCGAGGCGCAGCACGCCGCGCTCGTGCGCCAGCGCCAGCGCCGCGCCCGCCGCGCCCGCGCAGCGCCCGCGCTCCAGCAGCGTGTAGCCCGGCGCGCACGCGCACGAGTACGCTGCGATCACACCACGATTATATTGCAGCGGATAATGTGACGCGTTCCAATATTACGTCATAAGTCACTTTTGCGTTCTTGTTATTGGAAAAATACAATTTCCTAAATACAATATTCTTTTCCTACTTTCGTATGTTCAACGCAAAGCTGGTTTTGATGAAAATTATATAAATACTATTATACGACGTAAATTAAAAACGTAATTGAATACAAGATTAAATTTAAATAAAGATTATAATTAAAAATTTAAAGTAAAATAAATATAACATTTAAAAAAATATTTTAAATAATCTAATGACCAATGATCAACTTGCAATAAATTACCACTTTAATTAAGTATTTGGATCGTTTTGTTATTAGAATTTATTAAATTAGAATAAACAAGTAAATTAGATGACTAACAGCCCGGCGTGTTGACGCACAGCTGGTGGCACGGCCCCCACTCCTTGCACTCGTCGCGGTCGGCGCACGTGCGGTTGTCGGGCGCCAGCGCCAGCCCCGCCGCGCACGCGCACGCGCCGCCGCTCGGCGACGCCACGCACTTGTACTGGCACTCCAGCACCGGGCACGACGCCGTCGCTGGAACGTATGACCAATAATTAACACTAACGTTTTTATTTTTACACAATATATTATTACGTATTATAAGCTAACGCTTAGGTAGGACCTTTTGTGGTTAACAGTAAACGCTACTGTGTTCTAGTCTAAAGAGTGTGGTAAGGTATCTATGTATTTTAATACATTCTTAAGGAGACTTATCCGACGCGTTCTTAGTCCTCAGGGAGTACCAACACATTTTTAGTCGACCTCGGGTAGAATTCTAATCCTATCTGAGGTAACTTATACGTGTTCGTGGGCGGCAGTGGCCACTTACTATTAAAAGAATTGCATGCATGTGTTCCCATTGTTAAATAATAAAAAATAAATTAATCGCATTATGTAAATGTATAGATACCACAGTTATAGTTTTTTTTTATTTATCATCAATACTTTCTCATTGAAATGGTAAACGAACAGAATGATGATAAATATTCATTTCAGTCCATGGAAACTAGTAACTAACTTTATAATAGAACTTGGAACTTGAAACTGATCACAGAAACGTGGCAACTCATTAATAAATGATACGGTGGTATCTCCGCGGTCGAACTAAACTGGTTTTACCACTTTCATACCGAATATTAGCATTTTGTTACATTATCTTAAAGTGTTATAATTATCACAAGACAATTTCCAAACTAATTCGTCGACCGCTAGGCCGATTTCTCTAATTGTTTTTGTTTTTTTTTTTGTTATTGTCAGGAGAAAGTTCTTAATAATAAAAATAAAACTAACAAATGAGCCGAAAGTAGGAAGATTCAGTCGTTTGACAGTGAATTCCAAATTCATAGTCAAGATAGGACAAAGTCTATTAGGTAAACCATTAAGCATTATTGCTTAACAAGCTACTTACAACAAGCAGTCTCTTCATCAGCATTATCCTCACAATCCCTCTTGCCGTCGCAGAGCTGAGACCTGGCTATGCACTTGTGCGTGCCGCCGGGGCCTCCCTTAGGGCACAGGTACTTGTTGTCGGGGCAGGCGATGGCGGTGCAGTTGGCCTCGTCGGTGCCGTCCGCGCAGTCCTTGTAGCCGTCGCAGTGGTACGTGGCGGGGATGCACAGCGCGTTGGTGCAACGGAACTGCCCGATGTGGCAAGGTGGGAAGCCTGGAACATGTGTTAGCTTTTAAGATACACGCTGGAACTAGTGTGAGAACTATTTATGAGTAACTGAGGGAATAAAAATAAGTAAATACATGAATGAAAACTTATTAGGTGTAAGTGTAGTAAGTGTAGGTTTGTCTTTATGTGAAACTAAAACTTTTAAACTTTTGTTGCAAAAGTAATTCCTGAGAACTACCCCACACCTCTTCCGGCCTAATAATTATATTATTAAGTTTTGTTTTTGTCTAAAGGTTGTCATAAAGGAGACATACTTGTCGGTGGCGTACCGTTTAATTTTTAAGGGTTGCTACGCATCTGCAGCCAACCTCAGGCAGGACCCTAATCTTATTTGGGATCGGTTACAGATGTCTTTCGGTGGCAGAGAACGCTTACTATGAATTGCAGCATGGTAATTTGCTACATGTAGATTATTAAAAAAAAAACATTTACCTCGAAAATCGTTCTTCTCGTTTCAAACTAAATATTTGTAGCTTAGTCACATAATATTTTATAACGCATTAAATTCATAAAGAACTTACTACACGATGCTTCGTCAGAGTTATCGCCACAATCATCCTTATGGTCGCACTTGGCGGACGCGTCTATGCACTTGTCTCCGGCTGCGCAGCGGAACTGGTCCAGGCGGCACGCCAGCGGCTCCCCCGGACAATCCTGCTCGTCTTTACCTGTTCTGCAGTCTAGATATCTGAAAATGTTAGGTACTTTATGAATGAGATGAAAACATTACGATAAGTGCCTGCTAATAACTGCCAAATGTACAAATGCCAACGCTATTTACTAAGGAGTAATGATGCTATTATGTGGTATTCAATTTGGTTCCACTTATTTGATACCAGATTTGTTTGTGGTCTAAAACAGTCTACAAATTGAGAGAGCACCTGTAATCAACATCAGGTATGATCAGGTGGATTGTTCTTAAATTAAGCATGTCAGCATAACTTAGGCTTTAAATAAATAAATATTATTATTATTATCTATCGCATTCATTTGTTTTGATTTTAATATTAACTTGATTACCGACAGGTCCAATTACTCTATTAAATTAAATTGTTATATACTAACTTTTATTCTAATATATTTTAAAGCGTATGTAACAGAATTAACTGGGAACTGTTGGTATTGAAAAAAAGAATATAATTTACTACGGAACTCACCCGTCACATCTCTTCTCCTTTGGTATACATGGTCCTTGCGAGGACACTTTCCCAGTGCTGATGCCTTCCACCCCACACTGAAAGTCATCCGTCTGGCATTTACGATACGCTGAAACAAAATAAATATATTTTTTGATTACCAAAATTATATAAAAAGGAGAGTTTTAAGCAGGTGATCTACAAAACAAAGCGAAACCTAGTACGATCGGTATATGGATGCGTAAACGCCCAAAAGCATGTTAAACAGTAATAATTGTAATCATTGGATATCCGTCGTTAAATTTCACCAACCCACTTTAGCGCAGCATGCGTGATACGTACGCTAGCCTTTTTTTCCTTTTTTGTAATCTCGAAACCAAAGGAGAGCTACGGTATCCTCTGGTGGTCTTAGGGCTAAAACGCCTGTGACCTGGGAGAAGTCCGGTTGCGTATTGTTGAAAATCTAGGAGTCCTATACGTAGGGCTTAGGACTGCCACTTAAGAGGTTTTAGTGAGAACGAATCTTATATAATCCCGCATATGCCGTGGAAGCGTCATCTTCCCCGTTTAAAGCTTCCTCTCTATCTCGTATGTTAGTAAGCGATACTTAACTATTCATGAAGTTAACTATCACCATTAACTTTCAAAACGCAGAAAATTACGCTAATTTGCATGCATATGCTACATTCTATGCAGATGACG
This sequence comes from Cecropterus toxeus, assembly GCA_018249875.1. NCBI lineage: Eukaryota > Metazoa > Arthropoda > Insecta > Lepidoptera > Hesperiidae > Cecropterus > Cecropterus toxeus. The sequence continues at coordinate 3,429 of DWNE01000905.1, read as the reverse complement.
ACTAACTTTCAAAGAGAATATTATACAGCTGCGGATTAATAAACGGAGGTTATTAACTCAGGTTTAATTAAGTCATAACTAGACTACAGGCGATTCATCTCGTTTTCAAATTGATTTACTAAATGAAATTAAATTTTGTATTATATTTTAATTGTGACGTGTACTACTGTGTTTTAGTTTGAAAGGTGTAGTAAGGGAGACGTACTTATGCGAAGCGATCCGACTTAGACCTCAGGAGTAGCAACAAATCTGCAGCCACCCTCTGAGATGAGACTCTGATCTTTCCTGGGGTTGATTACAGATGTCTATGGGCGGCAGTGGCCACTTACCATTAGGTGGACCTGCATGCTCCTTTGCTACTTCAATATTATAAAAAATCTGAACAATGTGATTGATTGAGGTCATAAGTCATATTTACACGTTTTGTCAAGCCGATAGTTTATGCTAGACTCCGATAGGCGGTGCTGCAGGCAAGTTTTCAATAATTTCAGTTTACAGTTTTAAAATTCAACTAAAAAAGTCATGGAACTTGGATATGTCTTCTGGTCCTCTAAATGTATTGAAGAATATCCAGAAACGAGAGGCATCTTAAATATCAAATAAGATTTTGCAACAAGAAAGGCAGCACTCCGCTTCATAAGGGTTTGCTTATGATAACACATTCATGGGATATTTACCGCACGCCGAACGAAACGCCCGCGTCGGCTTTTTACGAGAAACCTTTGCGCGGTACATACAGGACGTGTGTAAGGGTGTGTGAAGAGACATACTGAATCCTGGATCGCTGTCGATTACTTTTGTAACTGTATTCTGATTATGGTACAAGTTAGCTTGATCTTTTTGCAACATATTATTTTCTTAATGTATTATTTAAAAAAATGTAAAAATATTCAAAAAATACATATAACACAAATTATCTAAAGATTCAAGCGTTATTCGAAAATTTTAAGACTTTTTATTACAGGTTAGTGCCCACAGACACACACACAGGTGTTGATATTACACATGAAGACGTTGCTGCCCATTTCCTAGATTTTGTGACATAGCCGCCTCGTATATATCGTATCGTATCGTGATATATATCCACGGGAACAGAGGGAGTGGCATACACAATACAGACACTACACGTATTGAATACCCACACACACACTATTACATTTAATAAAATATTAATTTCAATCAATTACATGACTATCACAAATAATTATTAAATGTACAAGATACCTCACGTATACGGAACTAATTAATTTGTTAAAATGCACATCGAGCGCGCTCTGTGTGCAATCAGGTAAATTATGTTTCAAAGCCCGCACCCTTATTTAGTACGATTTTTACATAAAGTTATGCAAAAATCGTCAACGGAGGCTGCCTTTGAGCCGAAGTGACTGAAGATTGTGCCGATGCTTAAAAGGAACTCCCATTGTTGCCTCGAAGCATATTTACAAGAGAACAACAAAACCGTAAGGCTTGGCTTAAATTATTCTGAATTATGCTGTAAGCCACTCATTCGGAAGAGGGTTTAGCTGTGCGGTTCTTTGTCAGCTTAAGATGAGTGCAGTTAAAATTTCCTTACGACGCGCAGGTCTTAAGCGGTGACACATGTTCGTAAGCTACTATTTATAATTAATAGGGAATGTAAGAAAGAATAGTTTTAATTAAATAGTTATGGAAAAATAGTTTTGATGAACAAAGCGATGTTTTTTTTCAGTAAAAATATCATAATCACTTCTTCGACACTCGGCGGGAGATGCTAATTTCAGAGTTTTGAATATTATTATAATAAATTTTCTAATATTCACAGGACACAGCACGCAAAGAACTAGAAGGGTAATATCATGTCTACATTTTGGGGATTTTTTTTCAGAATATATATATATATGGAAGTGAACAGGTAACTGATGCATTTTTGTTTAAACATCGTAATAATAGTGACTACATAGATGTTTTGTAGCAAAACAAGTATCTGTGGAATCTGTGTCAATAATAGTTCACCTAGATTCTAGATCCAACACATATTTGTAGGTCTAGAATCGTTAGAACAAGTAATGGTCCTACCTGATATGCGGCCCGTTAGGTACATTCACTGTGTGATCCTAGAGCTTCGATCACTAATATAAATATTTATATTAGTGATCGAAGTCCTAGAGTCATATTCTATCTAGTTGATTTAGTTGTTAAGATACATAAGTTTTTGTAAACCAAGATTCGATTTTTATCAAACAAATACACACGATTTGTGATAGACAAAAAAGAACTTAACACTCGTTTCTATATTACGGCGACCCGCGTGGCGGAGCGGTCTCCATACCGGTCAGATGGGCAGTGGGCCCCGGGTTCGATTCCCGGCCAGACAGAAATATGAATGATGAGTTTAGATTTCTGTTCTGGGTCTGGGTGTGTGTATTCGTCTTTGTGTGTCAATGGTACCCACGACACAGGAGAAAATCCTAGTGTGGCGCTATGAGTGTAGAAAGCGTGTGAAAGCGTATTTCTATTTTACATATTGTTCAATATCCGTTTATTCCAAGTAAATAAACTTAGATTTTTTTTATTATTTGAAAAATACAAACACTGGAGAAGATTCAGACAAAACCGATAAATGATTTGTTGAGTTGATTTTTTTAGAAATACCGGTGTCAGTATTTTATGTTCATGAAGAAGTAAATTCAAAGTAACGTTCCTAGTAGCGGTGTCCAATGACCCGTAAATACGGGTCGGTGGAAAATTAATATCTCAGGCTGAAGCCAAAGGTATCCATCAACGAAATTGCGAAATACTTTCTCATTCCCTTTATTACTTTAGACAGTCCATTTGGTGAATTAATTAACAACGGGTACGTTACAGAACTTTTATGAAGCACTTTCAACATTAGTTAGTCCCATGTTTTTACAGTCCATTAACGACGTCCATATCGTCAACCCATTATTGTCCCACCGCTGGGCATGGCTCTTCTTTCAGAATGAGAGAGTTCTAGGCCATAGTCCGCCGCGCTGGTCATGTGCGAATTGGTAGGTTTCACACACACATTTAAGACTCCTTTTTTTTAAAGGCATCTCAGGTGTGCAGGTTCCCTCACAATGTTTTCCTTCATCGTAAAGCAACGATAATTAATTTCGAATATGCACATCATTTTAGAAATATCAGTTGAGCGTGAACCACGGACCCTCGATTAAAAGGCCGAGTTTCAACTATTAGGCTATCACTGCTCTACATTCCGTTAAATTAGTAAATTCTATATTATTGTATATGAAGTATTAACTGTGCCTCGCGGTTACACCTGCTACTACATAAGAAAAACAAACAAACATAGCTTGGTGTTTTATAGCCTATAGCCTTCCCCAATTAATGAACAATACAACACAAATAAAACTTTTTAACAAAAAATAAAAACTGACTTCAGTGTCACCAAAAAGCAAAAAAAAAATTTAA
>DWNE01000904.1:0-24712 GCA_018249875.1 Cecropterus toxeus | reverse complement strand
TTATATCTTTAGATATATTGATATAGAACGTTATGACGCTTAGCAATAACTTATATCATCAATGAGCTATTGATATAGTAGAGTTATATATATCTTGAGTTGAAATGATATATATCTCTCTTTTCATTCTAGTGATACATGTTGCCAAGTAGAGGTGCCTACTATGCTCCCAATTGGTTCGGATTTTCGACGCTCTATTGTAATTAGAATTGCCATGAACAGTACGGAAATTTTTAAGTGTTTTCAGTAAAAACTTAGGTGAAATTTCTTAAAAAATATTTATTTTAAAATGAAATTAATATTAATGCATATACTATACTTGAAGAAATCGACAGTAAATTAAACAAAAATATTACTAGGGATGCTAACTTAACTAATTGAATAAATGGTGTTTTATAGATGAAGTGGGAATAGTTGTTTTATAGAGTTGCAGTTTCTGTCCCGGTTAGATTTGGTCAATGCCTTCATCTAAATCTTTAACCTTACACAGACTGCAAGTTCTGACTATGCTATGATTACTTCATAAATAAATTTACGTATTCATCATTTGGGTATTACATGTTTTTTACATCAAAATGCACAAGAATGGACAAATGTCCAATTGGACTGCAGTAATTAGAGAGTAAGTGTTAATTTTTCTCCCAAGGAGCAGAATGGCGAAAAAGATCCAAGAAATGTTACTTTAGCAATACGAAAGTAACAGTTTCTTTATTTAAAAAAATGATTTTGATTTAAAAAAAATGCCAAGTGCGAGTCGCACTCGCGCACTAATGGATCAATATTTTTTTTTGTATAGGAGCCCTACTTAAGTTTTTATTTTATTCGGTTTTTAACTGCTTTAATTTGTTTCAACTGCCTAGCTACCACGTTTCATGAGATATAGTCTGGTGACAGACAAATGAACAGCGGGGTTTTAATGTTCCGATTTTACCCTTTCGGTAAAGAACCTTGAAAAGTGTTGCTATTCTAAGCAACAATGCCCAGCTGCATGGGGGTATCACATATAAGAGCATGTGAAATTAGATTAATCTTATGACTCATGAGATTAACCTGATTTCACATGCTCTACTCATGAGCTATGAGTACATATTTATTCGATTTTCGATCTAATTAACAGAGTCCGTAAGTACTTTACGGATGGCACAATATTGATGAGACAATCATTCTTAATCAAGATTTACAGGATACCACTTATTCTAGCTAGTTTAATGCCTACTTACTATACTATAAACTGTGTTAATTTTCCATATTGAGTAGATGATTTTATGTTTAAACCTAACGATTAGGCAGACGGCCTTATTAATGGAAAGTAGTCACCGTCGCCTATGGATGTTTGCAAAACCAGGGTGTCGCCAATTTTCGCATCTTTTTAGAGAGCCCCATGTCTTAGCTCTCCGGGAATACCTTAACAGGTATTTCATTAAAATTAATTTTAAGATATTATATTAATGGTTATTTTTCCTAGAAAGATTAAGAAAAATTAAAATAATATATCATATTTGTATGAATATAGGTATTTACATTTTTAAGTGCACCAATAAAAATATGTAAATTAATATAAATATTAGGAATATTTTCGCTACGCTTAAGAACAATGAAATTAAAGGAACTATTTCTGAATACATTATCATTATCTTACATATTAAAAATAGCTATTACGGGACGTCTGGCAGATGAGAAACCGTAATCGTAATATGCATAAAAAAAAAAAGTTTTCGTCGGGAACTAAATATATAGCATAATGCAAATAATGCCATCTACAAACAATACCTCGCATTAATTTCAACTAACATATATTATGCCATAATTATTGCAAAAATTAAAATTCATAATTTCTTTTTTATATTTCAAACGTTATATTTTTTCAAACAAAAGTTGATATGACATATTTATGGTATTAGTACTATTCGTTGATGGATAAATTAAAAAAAAAACGAATAATTTACCATGCAGTCGTGCATTCGTACGCCTGATGTTGTGAGCACTCAATATAAAACATCGTATTTCCTATTTAAAAAAATGAAATTTTACGATGAATTCCCCAACTAGAGAGTATTTAGAGGCAAGAGGGAGAGTCTGACAGGGTTAACGTGCAGTGACCATTTAACAGCAGGAAAAGTACGTTCGCTACTTTTAAAAGATCCGATAATGACAATTCATTTGACACTGTTTATTATTATTTCTTCAAGACGGCGTTATTTTGGTTATTATATTTTGTGAACCCTTAATTCCAATCTAAAGTAAGGTATGTGCAACCAAAATCATTTGATGACTTAGTACATATTTCCAAAGAAATGTATATAAAAACATGAGGATAATTTAATCAAACGAAAAACAGGGTTTCATCAGTTTCAATTCAATAAATCGTTTAAATATGCCACCTGATCAATTGATCAAGTTAGTTCGAAAGAAAAATGACGATGATAATTAATCCTAATTTTTTCTTTGATACGTAATTTTTATTCTTACCACCAAAAATGTTGCGGTGAACATTTGTATTCCGGAAAATATTGTGTTATGTGTATATACGATCTTCGTAGGCGCTGCATTGCGACTGTCACGCTTCTTTGGTAAGTATATTATGAAGAACAAAGCATTCTAAAGTAAATATGAACAATAAATATAAAATATTTTAAAAATTATTGTGATTGTATCTTTTATTTACCTCTATTAGTTTAGGGATGATTAATGTTTGCTAAAATGGTTTTTACTTTAGTTTATATTTATATGATTGGAAACCTGTTCTTGAATATTGCCTTATTGCTCTGCAAAAAAGGTAGGTTGTGAATTCGTTATAGGAATAAATAATGAAGAAGAGAAGATTTGGAGAAATTGCCACACACAACACATAAATAACAATGAAAGGATACAGAATATCATAAGACACGTTAATCTGAACATTTATTTGTTGGTAATGATGAAGATTTAGGTATTTGAGGAAGATTCAAAGAAGAGTTGGTGTTATAAAACGACATGTTTTTTTTTTGCAAAAAAGGAAGGTTCATCATCTTACGACGGCTGGTTAATATTCGTTTTCTTAATATAGTAAAATGAGTAAATGCCATTTTAGCAAATGATTAAGTACTTTAGTTTGCAGATAAACTCTTTATCTACTATATGCTAGCAGCTCTTTAGTATATGTCGCGTATCCTTATGCCGTGACAGACATATTTTCAGACATTTATTTTTTATCTGCACGAAAAATCCCGCGTATTACAGTTACGTTTAAATTACATAAATTTCGTTTCGACGTGAACTCGCGCGACTTGTCGGTTTAATATTTTTCTACTAATTTTGTATGCTAAGACAATACTTTCATTTTACAGGCTGAACAAGAGTTTCAAGATCATTTAAACAGTTTGAAGATCAAGCTCGAAGATGGCAGCTTCCGTTGCATGGCGGACCGTCGTGGACGCGATGGATCCGGCAAATGGATTTACCTGTGCTACCCTTGCGCAGCCGTCTGCAATGGGGAGAATATTATGCAGGTCAGTTTACTATAAATTTTATGGTTTAATTCCGGCAGTTGATATTTTTTTATGTCTGGCACAAGGCCCTACGTAAAGGTTCCATCCGGTCTCTCCGAGAGATTGTACACATTTATAAACAGCTTTTTGTCTGAGTGGCATACTAAATACATACATATAGAACCCCTGTTATATATGAAGTTGCTTACAAATGTCACTTATCATCAGGTGGGCTTCTTGGTCTTTTGCTATTTTTGATCGAAGTTGATGTTTATAAAAAAAAATATGTTAAAATGAAGAAATAATTATATATAAAAATAAGATAAGAAATAAGATAAAAAATGTTTTTAATCTAGTATATTATTATCACAATTTGTAAAATTTTCCTTTTTAATTGCAGACACACATATCGGGGAAGAAACACAAGACCAAGTTATCCTCGGCAACTGTATGGCCGTTGTCCATATTCAAGCAACACCCATACATACAAAATGAAAACAAAATGGCAGGTAATGTTTCAATGCTATTATAAATATGAGATGATTAATATTTTGTAAGATTGACTCGAATATGGTGGTCGAATGTGGTCCATCAGTGCCTGTCTGTAGGTTTCCTTTCCGAACAAGAATACTTCTTATCTGCTGTAGTATGCCATGCTATCCAAGTGCGGATTAGTAGATATCATAAACGCTTGAGAAAATGAAAAACTAACATGCATAATAAATAGAGATTACCTTATTCTACATTATGTTTTAGTTCGCTGTTCGCTTATTGATTATTTTTAACAAAAACTGCAAAAATTTAATCTTTGCAGTTTAATCTGTATATTAGCCCTTATCATATTTGTTACTCCTGAAATTTCAATGCAATTATTCCGTGCACTTTATGTTCTCAAAAAAACATGTTCTCTTACAATGCTTGAACAAGTTTAGTTCAACTGAGGAGGTACCACCAATTTCTAGGGCAAAGCTATTCTTGCGTTTCAGTGAAATGGTGTGGTTGCCGGTTCACTATTATTTCACACTCAGGAGTAACAACACATTTGTGATAGACTTCAGTTCAAACCCTCTGATCTTTATGAAGTTGCTTACAGTTGTTTATGAGCGGCAGTGGCCACTTACCATCAGGTGCATGGTTCTTTGCTACTGCATTGTGGTATATAAAAAATAATCTATCATATCTTCAGATTTGATCAGCTGTATGGGTGAATTTTGCAAGGAATTCTCGATTCTATCTATAACCACATTTCTGCTTCACCATTAAGTTGTTCAATAATACAAATAGTTTCATTTATGATATTAATCACATATCAGTTCCAATGGACATTAATGCAAATATTCGTTTATTAATTCAGCAACGAATTCGAGGCCGCTGCAGAAATTGGGAGATGACGTGGAGTTCGTGAACCAATCTCCGTCAGACCTTGACATGAAGTACAATAAGCTGAAAGAAGTTCGTTGCCATATACAAGACACCCTGGATAAAGTTACGTAAGTAACAAGTGGGTCTTCAATAAAACCCCAAATAAAAAAGTGTTGTACATTCATAGCCCCACACTAGGATTTTCTCCTGTGATGTGGGTAATGTTACACAGAGACGAATACATAACCACCCAGACTTGGAACAGAATCTAAATTCATCCAGAATGCACTGCGTGTCCGACCGGTATGGTGACCGTTCCGTCACGCGGGTCGTCAAAATTAAAAAAGTGTATTTTTGCACACACTGTAGAATTGAACAGCGCCATCCATTTGTAGCGTCGACGAAAACTACCTATAAATGTTTGTTAAAATTATATATATAATCTTTACCACACCATACTACATAAGAAAGAAAAAACAAACAAACATTGCGTGATATTATATAACTTGTAGCCTCCCTAAATTAATTCATAATCACACAAAATAATTAATGAAGTATTTTTTCACTTCTAACCTGTAGTTCCTGAGAGTTGCGCGTTTAACCAAACAAACAAACTGTTCAGCTTTATAATATTAATACATACAAAATATAAGTATAATATAGATGTATAAATAGGCAAGAATAAAGCAGCTTCCATATTTGCTATAACATGGCGCTGGAAGTATCTATTTTGACATTTACAACAATAATATTATTTATTAGTAAGATATATGCCAGAAAGCTTGCCAACACACTGCCACGTGTATTGTTCCTGCACATTTTAGCGTAGGTTTCTACGACAGTTAAAGTTGATATCTTGCATTTTAGTGCACCACTAATCGGCGTGGAGTACCTGATCGAGCATCCCCCGATAGAGTCTCACTACGAGCCGAGCTACATGTGCACGCTGTGCTCGAAGCAAGGCCACCCGCGCACTATCGTCAACCACTTGACGTGCTTCTGGCATCGATACAACTACCTTGTAAGTTTATATGTTAACATGTGATTATAGGTATTCATTTCCTTTATCTAGGCTTGTTCTTATGTCATTCGTAATGACTTATTACTATATAACGTTATGAATGATAAGCAATATCTATAATACACTTTTTACCATAAAATTATATTTTCTAATTTTTATTTTTAAATAATGATGGCTCCAGCAAACATCAAGCATCTCACCACCGCTGTGTTTTAACTATTTTTCTAATTTACCTTTCTGATAGACATATTAATTCTATTTAAATCAGACGAATTTCATATAATTCATATTTAGAATGGATTGTAGTTTCTTAGTTGTATTTTTTGTAAATATGTTAGCTTTTGGTCATTTCAAATTTTCATTTTACTTATTTAGGCTAATTCTACTATAATATTATTACTTTTATAATTCAGTACTAATGTAAAAAGGTTAATATCTGCTTTTTATTTCTCAATAATTTCAAAGTTATTATTACGTTTACGCTTTATCTATTATTCTTGAAAACTGAAGTATCAAAACAGCATGATGTCTATATGATGTTAAGTGGAAGGGTGTGGTTGCCGGCTCACTTATTTATGAGGCGAATATCTTAATCCTCGGGAATAGCAACCTATCTGTGATCGACTTCACATAGTACCTCTGTTGAATATGACGTTGTTTAAGATGTCCATGGGCGGCAGTCGCCACTTACCATATCTCAATGCTAGTTCACTACTTATGTCTGATGATGAGAAATAAAAAAAACTAATTTCTACTCTTGTATTAAACAAACACAACTGTAAACCTTGTATAAAACAATTCCACAGCAACGCCACTACACCCGAGCATGCGCGCTGTTAAAGCCGTACCGCGGCCAGAACCGGTACCGCGAGGGCGTCATCTTCATCATGAACCGCGTGGCGCAGCGCATCGTCGAGAAGTACGGCCTCATGCGTCCCGTCAACATCGACAAGGAGATCTACGAGAGGGAAAAGTGAGTATTGTGTATGATTTTAGACTAAGGGAACGGGCCCAAGTAACGTAAACCCATGAAAAGCCCAGCCCCAGATATGGGAGGGGGATGGTTGCGTCATATGATATCGCTGGCTCCTTCAATGTTATAGAAAATGATACGTATTTCATGTGAATGTTTGTACATTTAAAACATGCTATTTGACATTGTTACAGAGACCGCATACATCAATGGATATTCAAGGGTCAACATTTCTCCGAGACAGATTCCTGCACATTCGAGGAAGTAGTTGACATTGATTTAATCAACATGTTGCACAAGTCTGGTGAGTTTCTACCGTTCATTTTGATTTTATTTATCTATATGAGTAGTAGCATTATGTTATTTAGAAATTACACTAATGTATTTTTATTTTTATTTGTAGATAAAGGTTGGTTTGAAAAATGTGTCTCATATGATTAATTGACTTCATAAGAGTTTAATCCATACATGTAATGTAATGATTATTTAAGCTTTTTTGAAGTTTCATTAAACTTACAGCTGATAACACAGTACTTTACGCTTTGCTATAGTTCAAATGAGCATGAATAATGTAGAGTCATTTAAAATTACAGACATTTTTTCTCCTTATTTCTTGTTGAGTTTGAATAATGTGAATTGTTACGACTTATTAAGAATTATAATCAACATCATTCAGTTTTATTATTAATTTTCTCTTTTGCAGATGATGAAACAGCTGCAGCGTAAGTTTGTTTTGAATTTATAAAATAGAAGCCAACGAGCATGCAATTCACTTGAGGGTAAGATGGCCACTGCCGCCCATGGATAGTATGGATATTTGTAAACAAACTCTGATCAAATGAGAGTCGTACCTGAGGTTACAGAACCCTTCCTATTCCTCGGGACCAAGTTGGAATACTTTCTTCTATGTAGAACACAGCAGAATTTAACAATGCTGCTATGAGTTAGATATAGTTATGGCGGTGGCGCCGCATGGTTCGAGCACCTTATATTTGGTATGTTTTATCAAACGCTCTATTAAATAATGTTTTTTTGTGATTTATAAAATAAAACTACATTATAGTGCCATAATAATTGATAATTGATATTTAAATGTTTTGATTATTTTTAGGGCTAAAGATCCATCGCCACCGGTCGTCGCAGTGCCAAAACCGCAAAATAATTCGAATGTAAGTATAGTTTACATATTTCATCATTTATCATTATTTTTATTTCGAAGTTGACCAAGTTAGTGAAACAAATATAAAATTGAGATATTTTGATCTAATAGTAATCGATGAAGTGTGGTCCTCATATTTTGAGGATAAAACTTCCCGAACCGCGTGACGGAGCGGTCACTACCACTTGATTCCGAGGTCGATTCCCAGTCAGTTAAAATATCGGTTTTTTTTTTTTATAAATATGAAGTAGTAAACGAGTAAGCAGCCCACCTGATGGTAAGTGGTTACTGCCGCCCAAGGACATTTGTAAGCAACTTCATAAAGAACAGGGGTTCTATATGACGTTTTACACCCTTCCACCGAAACGCAAGAACTGCTTCACGCTAGAAATAGGTGTGGCGATGGTACCACCCCGGTTGAACTACATTGGTTCTACCACCTGGCAGAATGATGAATTTAGATGTCTATTCTGGGTCTGGTTTGTGTATATGTCGTTTCAGTTTGGAACACATACATATTGCAATGCTTTTATTTCACTATTTTCACGAAAACTCATATAAAGCATTAAATTAGATAAATCCATCACTCGGGCTTTTTGTTTTATTATTTTTAACAACGTTACTAGTTTAATTTTTTCGTTATCAGCGTGTAGGCGTGGGCGTGTCTGCGGGCGCGCGGGCGGCGCGTCGCGCGCGGCGGCCGTCGGTGGAGTCGCTGTCCGACCTCAGCGACGAGCTAGAGCGGACGGCGCCCGAGCCGCGCGACGACCGGACACGCAGGTACGCACATTTTTAGGGTTCCGTAGCCAAATGCCAAAATTGGAACCCTTATACATTCATGTCTGTCTGTCTGTCCGTAATGTAAAAGTTTGTAGGATTTTTCTTAGTTTATTTTTATTTTATTTTTATTTTAAAGTAGCTAAACTTGTAATAAATGCTGTGTTTGCTTTCAGATATAATCAATACCCACCAAAACCGCGTTACGAACCATATGCGGATAGGGGGCGTGACGCGAGCGCTCGCGGCAGATACGCCGGAAAGGTCACTCCGTCTAAACCTATCGACGTCAAGGTAATAGACAAATCTGTTTTGATTAGTTTCTTACTCTTACAGAAACAAACAGTCACAGTGGTAAGATTTCTTCGTGTTTCTTAAGATTTTATACTACCTCTTGCCCGCGATTTCGCATGCGTAGACTGATACAAATATTGAGTCACCTTAGGGTTGGCATATGAAATAATATTTCTTAATGTTTAGCTATTGTCTATTGTGATTATAATTGTGAAAATTTCATGGTTCTGGCTTTCTTTCGAGGTTGTACAAAGTTATTTGTAGAACCATAACTAACTATGCTAGAACATTACAAGTATTACGGGATCAACAAGTTCTAATAAAAATATTTCTGTAATGTATATGTGGGTCTCTATTATTTGTCTATTTATTAAATGACTTAATTCGAATATTTCAGACTTACCGCGCCTCCATAACTATATTTAATTGTATTTTCAACTAAACTTAGGAATACAAACTGTTTTAATATAGATACATTTTATATTGCGTGTAGGTGGGGCGACCACCTAATTACGAGTACAAGGTGAAGCTAGCGGACGAGAAGCGGCAGGCGGCCGCCGACGCTGCAAAGAAGACTCTCGCATATCACGAGAAGAACCCAGAGAAGCACCCGCTCTATCCAGAGGAGTGGAAGAAGTTCTGGAATCGTCGCTACAAGGAGATACAGGCTGGTGAGCTCAACTTACATAAAGAAATTCAGGACGAATATGACGACTCTCATGGCGCAGCAATCACCATACCGGTCAGATACTTACAGGATCCAGGTTCGATCCCCAGCCGAACAGACTTCTGAATGAAGAATCTAGATTACTGTCCTGGGTTTTGGTGTTTGTGTGTCTTTATATGTAGGACGACACAGGAGGAAAACCTAGTGTGTAACTGTGTACAATGTGTATCTTCCGTATGGGATACGTAACGGCAAATGTTCGTATATGGATATTCGACTTTTTTTGTCATTGATGTACACTGCATATTTAGTCTATGGATAAATTGTGTTAATACATCATAACAGTTAAATATAAATATATATTTTATATAGTTTTAATAAGTAATTCCTTAATATAATACGAGACAATGAAAAAGAAAGGTTGGAGTTACATGCCATATGAAAAATTTTATAATATATTTGTTATTATGTAAAAAATCATTATTGTACGTATTTCAGAGGGCAAGGACCCATCGAAGCACGACTTCAAACCGGAATGGATAGTGTTCTGGACGGGGCGGATGAAGGAGCTCCACAACGAGGAGCTGCGTATCCAAGTGAACGAGATCTACCGCAAGATGTGTCTCACACCGCCCGCGGTGACGTCGCCGAATGCACGTGCGTCAGATGCTAAGGAGTCGCGTCGTAGATCACCGGAGTTGAAGGAGCGTAGGGATGTGCGTCGCCGCTCGCCCGTGCGTCCCGTCCCTATGCGGTCGGCGCCCAGTCGACCGCCTGTACAGGACAGCCGACGTCACTCGCCCGATTACCGCCGCTCGCCCGGTCATCGTCGCTCGCCCGATCATCGTCGCCGTTCGCCCGATCTGAGGCGACGTTCGCCTCCCCACCGACGAGAGCATAGGTTCGTAGTTATTATTTTACTTCTACTTAGTATTTGTTTGCAGGAAAATAGTTACCTGCTTTGTCTAGGTTCAATTGGTACTAAACACGTTTTTATAAGGCCTTTTGTTAAATTAGTTATACCATGCTTTCAAGTATATCTCTAAAACACAGGTGACTAACGGAAAGTTTTTAAATAGAACCACACCATAATGCTAAGTGTATCTAGTAATGCTACATCGTAAAAAGTTGGTGATTGTCTTCAAAACAAATTTACTTTCATGCTTGTACTTTTCCTTGAATAGATATTTTGACTAACATGAAGAATCAATATTCATACTCACACATATACATAACAAACTAACTAGCTTGCTTTCCGTGATAATTGTACACATATATCATAACTGTCCACTAATTCGCACTTGGTCAGAGCAGTGAACAATGGCATAAAACTCTCTCGTTCTGAGAGAAGACCTGTGCCCAGCTATGGGACAATATTAGGTTGACGAGATATCATAACTTAAAACGGACAGACGGTTTTGCTTTTATTCTAATAAATTGCTAAAGTAATCATCTATTTACGTTGAAAATATATCTAGGTCACCGAACCATCACCACCGTCGCTCCCCGCCGCGGCGCCATTCCCCCTCTAAGATGATCCGCACTCGCTCCAGAAGTCCTAATTATAGGTATCGGTTCTGTCTTCTTATGAGAGTTCCGTGAATATTAGTTGTCAGTAGTATTAGAAATATACAATGCGCTAAGACTATTGTTTTGCAAAATTTACGTGCATGTTTTGCTATGCTGTATCCCATAAATAAAAAACGTGCTGAAATTTTAATGTTATGTAGATTGATTGTGTAAAGCTTTTTGTTTAAGTTTATTGCACATCAAGATAACAATACTAATTCGCAGATACACATCAGATACTGCATGTATGTTTCATTACAGTACATACACATACAAGATAACACACGACATGTGTGAAGCGACGTAAAATAACGAACAAACTTCCCAGATGAACAAAAAAAGAAAATCCAAAAGTGCACGCCTCATACACCCGTTGGATATGACATATTGCATAGTGAGGTCGAAAGGGAACAAATTTAGTTTTGGCAAATTGACTTATGTTTGAAACTTCTCTTGAAAGTAGTTTTTCACGTTACTATTAAAAGTGATGATTTTGTGCTATAAAAGAACCAACATAAGTTACGTTACTTTTAGAAACTCTACAAAATGCGACACAATTTAATCATCCCTAAAATGCAAATGTCGCATTCGGTCCCTTTTATTATTATCTTACATGTCACTTAACTTAAATTCTTATTTATGTTGTTACTTAGTCATATAACTACATTATCTCGATTTGTAAAACGAACATCTATTACTAAAACTATAAAAATGTATGCAGCATGCGTAGTCCGGCGCGCACGAACTTCGTACTGGAGTCGCGCAGTAGTCGCAGTCCGCTGTCCCGGAGGGAAACTGCGCACCGAAACCGCAGTCCCGTGCCGCGTAACCGCAGCCCCGGTGTCCGTGATCGCAGTCCCGGCCATCGCAACCGCAGTCCCGTGCGGAACCGTAGCCTAGTTCGCGACCGCAGTCCCGTGCACCGCAACCGCAGTCCCGTGGCCCGGGGATCCGCTGCCGGACGAGCTGATACGCGGCGTCACCGCAGCCCGGTCGCCTCTGCCACGTTGCAAACTGTGCTCGTGTCTGATGATGAACTGAAGCCGTAAGTTGTTCACCTATGTATCTAAAAAGTCGGATTGGCGTGTAATTACCTAGTGAATTTTTAAATGTTTTCGTGTATGTAGTGAATTTTCAAATGTTTTCATGTTAATTTTGCTTTACGGGCAAATTTAAGTCACACTAATTACACTAGTATAAATTTGTATATATATAGAACGAGGCTAATGGTATGACAGGGATGCTATTTCTCGAAAAGAACGCATGTAAAGCACGTTGCGTGAAAATTCCTATCCTATATGAAATTGACAGCAGATGTACATAAGCCAAAGTTATCTCTAACCAAAATCTTGTTTCTCAGACTAATTCATAATTCATAATTCTAGCTTCAACCTAATTAATGGTTTAACTAGTGAATGATCCATGTCAACAGCGACGACGGCATATCACCGTGGAATTCCGACAACTCGCTGGAATCGCTCGGCTCGCTGCCGGACGCGCGGTCGCCGGTCGGCAGCGGATCGGCACGCTCAATGCACACTCGCTCCGATAGACCCGAGAGATCCGAGAGACCTGAGGAAGGTGCGGATAACATCGTCGCCACGTTGCGGATGCTCGTTGCGCTTGAAGACTATCTGGGCAGCCTCGGACCGAAGATCGTTGATCTGCTGGCTGAAGCGATCAAGATGGAAAAGGTGTGTGTTATGCGTTGTTTGTTATGTGTTGTAAATATTAATTAATTTGTTGATGGCGGTTGATTGATATTGAAGAATATGTTTAGGATCAAGGATTTATTTAAAAAAAAATGCATATTATTGATAAATTATATTGATAAATGATTATTCATTATGACATATCATGGAGTAGCGTTGAGGTGCCTATATGTTAACGGTTTTTATAACACTGATGTCTCAATAAATAAACAAAACACTAATAGAATTTATTGCAATATAGATTTTACCGTTTTTTTTTTGCATAGATTTATCATTCCCTGAACGTCATCGTATGTATCTGCAATTAGTTACATTTAATATAACGTTGATAACATTTGGTTAGGATAAAGCGAACTCATCGGAGGAGCTCCTGGAGCGCGACACCGCCCTGGTCCTGATCGAGACGGCGAAGGAGAAGCTGAAGGGCGCGGCGCAGGCGGGGCTGGTGGCCGCGGCCGCCGCCGCCGCCGTGCGCGCCGCCGTCGTGCGCGCCGCCGCCACGCTGCACGAGGCCGACAAGCGCGCGCGCGCACGGGTACGGACGCACGCAAACGCTCGCAATATATATGTATATATGAGACTATCAGCGCAAAAGTGGTGAAGGCCACAATTTTTTATGATTGGCAGTTTTGGTGTAAAATACAAAATATATAATCCATTAATTACTCCTACGTGCATTATTGGGGGTTGGTTGTTATCAATGTAACCCCAACAATGCACTTAGGAGTTATAAATGGATTATTTATTATATATTTAGTATTTTGTAGTATTTTGTATTTAGTATTATTAGGTATTTGGCCAGGTGAGAAACTGACCACAGAATATGTGACCACATAATTGTTATAGAGATCATTATGATTATTTTGCCTACCCATAAAAGATCATGAATGGAGTGATTAAGTGAATTGGGCCATTTCTGAGAACCAGTGGGCGAAAGTAATAATAAACATACCCACGTACATTTCAGAAGGCGGAGTTGAATAAGAAGTCAGACATCGGCAAACGGGCGGGCGATAGCGCGGCGGCGGTGCCGGTGGCGGGCGTGGGCGAGGTGGACCGCGCGCAGATCGCGCAGCAGATGGCCGCCGCGCTCGTGGCGCAGGGCAAGACCGACGTGTCCTCCGAGGAGCTGGCGCAGTTGGTCGACGCCGTGGTACGTAACTTGCGGCGGCGTTGCCGGTGGCGGGCGTGGGCGGGTTGTACCACGTGACGTGTCATCGACGCTTTGTGCAGGATAAAATGACGGCGCGATAACTTTCTGAGACCAGCCTATACTGAGAGACAGTACTCTTATTCATTTGCTTGTTTGGTCTTTAGATATTATTTGGCTGATGTTAAGTTACAAAGTGTAGTACTCAAGTAATGTGAAAAATTGAGTTTCAAACCCATAAATAAATAAAAACATCAATATCTCTGCCAAAATTTTGTGCAATAAGTTTGTTGTCAGGAGCTATGGTATTCATTTTAATAGTCATTCCCAAATTATAATAAACATGTCAATTTTTTAAGCATATCAGTAAAATCTTATTTATTATATTGCATTATTAGGTTGGCATGGCTGAGGCTAAGAAACGAGAGGCCGATGAGAAGAAGCAAGCAACAGCTAAAGCTCTAGCCAATAAGACGGCGAAGTCATCAGCGATGAGCGGCACCGCGTCGGCTTTGCAAATGTTGCAGTCCGCGTATGATGATAAAAAGTAAGTTCTGATATTTTTTTGTGAAACGAATGAATAATAAAAAGAACTCTGTGTTTATTTTATACACTGAAGTGTTACTCAGTTTTTTATCATTTTAGTATTATGAATTTACACATTGTGTCTACGATGTTTCCTTAGTGTTATAGAGTTCTTGAAATGCTGAAAAATCCTTGTGGAGGTTAACATTATTTATGTATAACTCTTGTATGCTCAATTTCTTATATTTTTTATCTATATCATGCTCGTATATTTTTTTTATAAATGGAGCAGTTTAAAATCAAATGTAAAATGATTGTTTCATTATAATTTACATAGAAACGAGAGAGACGACGCGCCGGACGCAATGGACGGCCTGTCCGACTCCGACCTGGAGACGCTGCTGAAGAACTTCAACGAGCTGTCGGCCGAGGAACAGCACAGTCTGATCGCGTACCTGAAGAAGCTGGAGGCCCGCGAGCCGCAGCGCGTGGAGCGGCTGCGGCAGTACGTGAGCGCGGCGGCCCGCAGCGCGCACGCCGCGCCGCTGCACTCGCCGCCCGCCGCGCCGCCCAACGCGCCGCTCGCACCGCGTGAAGCGCCGCGCGACTCGCCCGCGCAAGATGGAAACCTCGTCACTATTGATAGTGACGATGATGACTATACCGTTGAAGACGTAAGTACCTTTCGTATATGAGGTTTGTTTTGTATGAACGATGATATAAATTATTTGTTCTAGGGTGCGCTCATTGGTTCCTACGTTAAAAAACGTTTACATATATATTTTTACAGACGCGTAAAAATCAACTATGACTGAATTTTTTGATTGAATTCTTTAATTTATCCCTTTGGACGCTCAAGCAAAAAATTTGACTCCAAGGTGCAAAAGTTTCTTAAGTACCAACCTCAACCTTTGACCGTTAATTATTTGCGAACCATATACATTCCAGAAAATTATTGTGATATTGTCACTAAATCGATTTGTTTTATTGAAACTGCAACCCACAGCTGGATCCAACGGATATTATAAAATTTCCCTTTCGTTGTAGGTATTCAAGTCGGCGACAGAAAAAGTTAAAGAAGATCAAATACGACAAGAGATGGAAATAGTGAAGAAATCTCTGGAAGAATCTAAAGTGACGGCCGCGGAGGCGGCGCCCGCGCCGGCCGTGGAGCTCGGCATGTCCTCAGCGGCCGGCTTGCTGGCGCTCGTGCACGCCTCCCTACAGTCACAGAAGCCTGCTATGCTGCACAATGCTGACGTCGTCGCTAGCAGCACGCAGCCACGATCCTTCGGAGACTTACCCGAGGCGCCGATGCATCAGAGTACCGCACAGCCAACCTTCATCTCCACTTTGCAAAATAAACAACAGCAACCTATGCAACATTTTAAACACCAAGATACGCGAATACCGCAAAATATTATGGGTCTCGGTGTAAACAACCCTAATCAGGATACGCGGGTCCCGCAAAATGTAATGGGCTTTGGTGGAAATAACCCTAACGAGGATACACGGGTTCCGCAAAACATGGGTTTTGGTGGAAATAATCCTAACGATGATATGCGCGTTCCACAAAATATGGGCTTTGGAAACAATCGCCCTAATGAGGATACGCGGATGCCACAAAATATGGGCTTTGGAGACAATCACCCTAACGAGGACACTCGGGTTCCGCAAAACACGGGCTTTGGTGGAAATAACCCTAACGAGGATATGCGGATTCCGCAAAACAACATGGGCTTTGGAGCCAATCATCCTAACGAGGATACACGCCTTCCGCAAAACAAAATGGGCTTTGGTGGCAACAACTCTAATGAGGATATGCGGGTTCCGCAAAACATGGGCTTTGGTGGTAATAACCCTAATGAAGACAAGCGGGTTTCACAAAACATGGGCTTTGGTAGTAATAACCCTAACGAGGATATGCGGGTTCCGAAAAATCTGGGTTTCGGTGGTAATAATCCTAACATGCGTGAACCATTACTCCAGAACCCACCAGTTTGGGAACCGAGACAGGAGCATGGCATGCACAATATGCCTCGAAACATGCCAGGGAACAGGGGACCTCCGCCGAGGGATCAGGGTTATAATTATCCTCAAGAGAATACTTATAATCAAGAGCGCGAGAGAGCACCTCAAGATAACATGTATAATCAGTGGCCGCCAGGTGGGAATTATAACAATATGAATTCTGGAAGAAAACAAAACTACGACGCGAGACCACATAACAACAATCAAAATCAGTATAGTAATTATGAACAAAACAACTCCCGCGGTCGAGGTGGTCGAGGCAACTTTTCGAACCGCGGCCGAGGGCGCGGCAGAGGTTATTTCTAGCGTTAGCCTAATTTTGTAAGGACTATCATTTTGCTATAGACAAACCTAGACTTAATACTTGTAGGATTAAGATGAATCTAGCAGTAAATTTCCTGTAATAAAAAACTACCTGTTTGAACGGCTCTTACCAATTTAACATGGGTAAATATACAGCTTTTATTCAACGTAAAATAAAATTGTCAGTAAAAGGGAAGATGTTAATGTATACATGTTTTATTTATATGTCATAACTAAACAGTTATGTACAAAAGGTTGGTAGTGATTGTTATTAATATTTTGTAACATACAATACATGTTTATTGGGGCTCATTACCCTAATGTCACAACTTTATAATAGATGTTGTGGGCCCTTAAACTGAAAATATCATTTTAGTATAACGGCCAATTTTTGTACTGATTGTTTAAGGGAATAAATAGTAATTGTATAACTTAGCTTAGTTAATTAGCTAGCTAACCGATAGGCTTAGTTAATTTAACTTAGCTAAGCCGGTTAGCTAGCTATCTAACTTTTATTAGCCGGTATAACCAGGTAAAGTTACAGCCCTAGTATTAATATTATAGATATGATACAAAAGCAATCGTATTGGTATATTAGGATAAGGTCGAAATTAAATAAGTAAAAAAGTAAATTTTCATATAAAAGTGGCACTCTTGGTATTAAACTGAATGTGAGTATATTTTAAGGTATTTTATTTTTATTACCTATCAATAGAAAATTTGTTGGTATTGTAATATAACAATGATATGTAGAAGCATCTATCATTAAATGCATTTTAAAAATTTGACTTAGCTTTTTTACATTGCCTGGGAACCTTCTCGTACATATTTATTTGTAGTTACACATTAAGCTATTTTGACGGTCTACATAGTCAGTAATAGGTTTCATCAGAATCTTACTGAAATTAAATGAAATGATTCATCAGTATACGGTATTGGCAGTAGCTAAAGCTTTATGTTTCCAAAGGATACTTAAAATTCTATATGAATATTGACACACACAACAGGCGCTCTTATCACTAAAATAGTGATCTCTTCCAGAAACCCTTAGAGTGGTTGAAAGAAAAACTCAAGTGCAAGAGAGGGTAGTAAGTACACAATTATAACATAGTTACATGGTAATAATATAAGTATGTCAGCAGCCAATAATGATGTTTCTAGTTAAAAGGATAGAAGCAAAGGAACGAGAAAAATTGAGACGTGTGAGATATAATGCAATATAATAAACTTAAAATTTGTTTTTTATATGCGTAAGGTTAAGGGATAACACCTGTGTTCATTTAGATTAATTTATTATGTTGTGCTGTTTTCTTTGTGATATTGTTTGATCTTTGTAAGTGCTAGTTACATTTTATTATTAAGAGGTGAGATATTGATAACATTGAACGTGAGAAAAAAAAAATAGAAAGTATTTTCTTAAAGATTTATTACAATATATGACTGTACAGAAATTATAACCATGATTTATGTACATTTAAAAATTCAGTTCAGTAATTTCCTAACTCCATTAGGGCGTCTATGTGTTCAGTTTCCGGGAGAATATCTATTTCTACTAGCTCGGATTTCACTTTAGAACTCTTGGGGTCCAATGAGAAAAATCTAAACAATTTGGCTAGATTTATCACTGAGTAAGCGGAATATGATAACCAGTCCTCTACAAGTTCCTTTAACATATTGAACGCGGACAGAACTTGTGGCGAAAGTTTTACTTCTGAAAATTAAAAACATTGATATTAACATTAAAATATAAGCCATAATAAATAGTAGGTGAAGTATATATACTACATAATAATATATTATGATGAGGTGGCAGATGTTCATGGGCGGCAGTGACTATAACCGTTAGGTCAATTGTTTGCTCGTTTGCTACTTTTTTTCTGACAGGCTCTAGTGGTACATAAATAAAGTGACTCACTTGCTGTATTATGTTTGTTGACATCGAACAGAAAGAGGTAGAAATTGATTTGCAGGTATAGATCCTTCTCGGTGTACTCTCGGAACATGAGTCCCTTCCCGCAGGCGCGGCACAGCGGGTAGCCGGCCGCGAAGGTGTGCGGCAGGCGCGCGCTGCGGGCGCCGCACGCGGGGTCCTCGCACGCCAGCCGCCCGGTGCTGTACCGCTCGGACGCCCGCCGCAGCTGCCCACTCAGCTGATTATGAATCCCCGCCACGTATTCCACTGGCTTGACTCCACACTTCTCATTCTGGCACTGCTCCAAAAACGTTACTGTCCGATTGTTCGACATAAATGTCTCCCTTATCCGGTTCTCGGTTTTGCAGCTCTCGTTCGCGCACACGAACGTGAACTCCTCGCAGTATCTGTACTTTTCGTGCTCGTTTTCTACTTCGTACGTTTCAGTGTTTACGTTCTCTTTCTTCATTTGTTGCCTGTAGCCGGATGGGTCCAAGCCGAGGCAGTCGGCGACGCGGGCTGGGTCCATCCCCTCGATTGGCTCACAGATACGCGATATCACGGGATGAAGCTGATGTGCCAAGTAGTATTTAAAGTCAATTTTGAGATGTTCAGAATTTTTCAACTCCTCTATGTGATATGCCCTTTGCGTTGCCGAATTAGCGGTTCCATCTTCGCAAATTATGTAAGGCACGATATCTCCTTTCTTAAACCTTCTACTGTTTTTGCTATTTAGTCTCATCGCTACTTGGACGTGGGGTTGCGCATGTTTGTCGGCATATTCATTCGGATTTTTCGTGAGTTGTTTCGTGATAATAAGAAGAGATAAAGGTATCTTGTTTGAAACTAAATCATCTTTTAATTTATTTAGATGTGTTTGTATACTCTCTAACCTTTCATCAGCCGTTTGCTCTGAAAGAATTTGGCTTAAAATAAACTTTCCCGCTTCCGCTGCCAATTGAGACCAGTCTCGACGAACGATGTCTAATCCTTTGTGTTCTTGCGTGTACGAAAATTCCCCATTCGCATTTTTACTTATCACGACAGCCGCATATTTCTTCTTTTTCAATAGCAACAAGTACTTGAAAACTCCGTCGATGTCAAGTTCGATTTGTTTGTACTTTTTGTTAATTTCCCTTTTGAGATCATTGCCGATTTTGAAGACATAGTCGTAGTCCAAACAGTTTGTGTTAATCATTATACTGTCGGTGTCGCCGTAAACAACATCATAATTTAATTTCTGTACAATTTCTTTGGTATCCATAAGAATTTCTCTACCCTTCATCGTAACGAGAGCCGCCAGCGGCTTAGCATAAAATCTGGAATGGGTAAATCCTAGACAACCATACATTGAGTTCGCTGTAAGTTTAAGAGCCGTTTGCCTAATATTGTACTGCATATATTGTTCTCTAGGCAGATCAGGTGGTTTCATTAGTTTCTTGACTTCGCGCCGGCTCTCGACCAGCTTTTTAATCTGGGTGGGTAACACGCCAAATTCTGTATTGGAAGTCGGTAAAACCAAGTTGTTGATATCGTCATCTGAAGCGATTGCATTTTTCCTCTTTATAGTTGTGAAACAAATGTTATATTCTTGAATAATGCTTGGATACAAAGAGTTGAAATCCATAAGTAGAATAAGTTTATCGTAAAATCCCTTCTTCGGGTCTAACACCAGACCTCCGGAATATGCGGCTTTTTTCTTTCCTTGTTTCTTGGACGGATTACTTGTTCCTTCTTCCTGGTCGTCATTATCGTCATTAGCTACATTCTTTTTACCATAGACTTTATCTGGTACAATATAATCTTTCTCTGTAAACGCGTGGAGTAATAGAAACTCGTTTCTCTCTGATCTACCACCCATTAAAGTGCGGGACATGACATTGCCAGCGATTTGCGTTATTTGCAACGCTAGTGGAATAACATTGAGTTCGCACATCATTTTGAGTATATATGACGCGTCTTGCATACTGAGAGTGACGAGATGGAGTAATTCTGCGCTATGTTCGTAGTAGCGTGGCAAATCCTCTAAAGCAACATCAAGCCGTTCTCCTTCCTTCATTTTTAAAACACTTACACATAGAGTGTCGAGATCGAAGCTCCTAGCTCGAATAAGTTCCATTGCAGAGAGTTTGATATCACACACCAATCGTCCTAGAAATGCGTCCTTCGCTGCAAATTTTCTTTGTGGCGCGACTGATCTCTTCAACCTTCCCAAGCGCGACCAATTTGGTATACGTAAATCTAGAATATTTCCTATGAGTAAGTCTTGTTGGAATCCTTGTAAATCGTGACCCACTACTAAGTCTGGATCCAGCTTCCAGAACTGCACCATGAAGTAATTCAGTAGTTCTCTTTCAGTGTCACATTTATTGAGTTTTGTCGCTTTGTACTGCGCTAAATGTTGTTTGAGGTCTAGAGGCCACATCTCATTGCATTTAGTTATAACTGCGAAAAGAGTAATGAGGTATTGAATTTTGTAAGAATAAAATATATCTAAGGTTGGTCTAGGTTGCCGGCTCACTTTTATATGAAGCGACCATATCAGTCCTCGGGAGTAGCAACACACCTGTGATAGACTTCGTATAGAACCCCTGTTCTATATGAAGTTGCTTACAAATGTCCATGGGCGGCAGTAACCACTAACCATCAGGTGGGCTGCTTGCTCGTTTGCTACTTCGTATTTATAAAAAAAAAAAACTAGCTCAAAACAATAAATACAAAATCTGATTTAAAATTAACGTACAAATTCCTCAGTAGGTTATCAAGGGAATTATAAATACACCATTGCTATCTGATAATTATTATCGAATTATCAAATCGTTGTAACTTACAGTAATATTATTATCAGAAAAGGAATGCCGTGTTATAAGTGTTAAGGCTAATATTTAATGGAACTAGTCATAATTCTTGATGATTTATTATAATGATGTAACGGATTTATGTTAATATTTTTTTGTAACACGAAACCGCAATTTAACGGGCAGATTTTTATTTGTTTAATTCACAAGTTACTATATTTACGCTTAGCTTTAGTTTCTTTATAGGGATAGTTATTAACGCTTCACACTCATCGTTCCACAGTAGGATTTCCTCCAGTTTCGTGGATGCCGCATAGACAAATAGACAAACATCCAGACCCAGAACAGAAATCTAAATTCATCATTCAAATTTCTGTCTGGCCGGGGTTCGAACTCGAAACACACTGCGTGACAGGCCGGTATGTATGTATGTCGTCGTATGTATTCATTTGTTTATGCTTTGGATACCTACGTTACACATAAACACATACGTGCATATGTGTGGGTATAAACATAAAAACTTATTTGCTCCGTGTGACTATACAAACTGGTGCGACACAGTTTTCAGTTATTGAAATTGTTTACAAGAATTACTTACTTTCACGTTCAATAACGTCATTGTATATATACTATTTGTATATTAGTTTGTTTTTCTTTTTTTTACTGGCATTTTATGCATTTTTGTACCTCTATTCAGAAATTGTCGTGTAGATTAAAATCTTTTAAAACTAGTGCCAAGTTTTAGGTACGAGGTAGAAAATAAAGTAGCTATTTCCGTTACATACTCTTTAAACCGACAATAACAAACTAATTCGCGTAACAAAAGGGTTACGAGACCCAGTAATTACGCGTCAAGTGCACTCCGCCGGGAACAGCGAATATATTTATAAAGGTAAAAGGTAATGCAATAATTATTATTGTAAATTGTTTTCGCTTGCTATGATTTTGTTTTGGTAAGTTATATTTGCAAAGTTTAGGTAAAACACGAGCATGCAGTTCACTGATGGGTTACGGTCACTGCCGTTCATGGACATCTGTAACAAACTCCACATAGAATAGAGATTCTACCTAAATCTCAATTACATGCATTGAAACTTCTGAAGTCTAAGATGGTCGCCTTGTATTTAGCACAGCCAGCATCCACACACTTCCCACGAAGCACATGAACTGTTACGTTACGAAAAGATGTACTTTACTTTGCGGTACAACAATCATCAGCAGTTCGACTCCGAGGTTCCATCATTACACACATTTGTGTCGAATAACGTATCAATCAAGTGTTGTTGAGTGGCAAGGTGGAGAATAACTCTCACGACGCATTTCAAGTCATCGAGGATATCAACGCGTGTCTGCTGTAGACAGGACTTAAATCAAATTTCTTTGTGAAACGATTTATTTAAAACCTAAACACGGCAGTGTTAAGCAATTCTACTATATATTCGGAATATACAGCATATATAGAAAGTATATCAGCCATACGTATCCTGATATTGTAAGGTATGGATAGGTATGGATGAAAATGTATGGATAGTGTGGCCGTCATAGTTAACTACAAAGATTAAACCACTTTCACAAATCACCGACAAAAATACAAAAACAGTATCTAAGTAACCCCGAAGTCGACTCCCGTCGCTGTCCATTACACAGCTGATTGACTGAACAAGAAGTCGCTCTGCAGTAAAACTTCGATTAATTAACTTCTTAACTGGCCGAAAGGAAGTTTAACGGCACACGGCTAGTTACGGCCAATGTCCAGATTTTAAACGGAAAAAGTTGTAATTAGAATTACTTTGCTTTAGGGATTTACAATTTACAATTGCGACCAGAGTATTTCATTGATCGTAACCGTTTTACGAGATATTACCATACCAATACCATTTTACGATTTAATTTGATTCAATGCGTAGGTCATAATTACTTTAGAATTATTTAAACAGAATTCTCCTACTGAAGGACTACATGTAGTAAAGGTAAAGGCATAGGAGACGGTAGCGCTACTGCTAAACCTATTTCAGCCTTATAAAAAATGGTAAACAAAACACCTACAAGAATCTTTCCAGCTTCGTAATCAGGGATAGCAAGTAATCTGTAGTGTACGTCAGGTAAGACTGTGAGAAATCTGCCATTCTACCGTGCTTAGAGAGTGACCGTTCTCCAACGGTCATTCACGATGTTAAAAAAACTTCAATAGCTTTTCAGAAAACAGTGGAGCCATTTCTTGGTATATTTATTAGCTTTCATTTGATACCTATGCTGCCGTAATAGTAAAAAAAATCGTCCCTCCCTCTTTACCTCTAGTTCCAAGCGCCATTTTTTAAAGTTATATAGCCTATGTAACGTTTCAAACTGAGACGATTCTAATGATATCATACGTCACAATGTGTCAAGCCGTTTAGGCTGTAGCGCGTGTCAAAGAAATGAACTTACATACAAACATACATACACATACATCATTACCCTCCTTCTGACGCAGTCGGGTAAATACAATGCTTCCTCAATTTTTAACCGACTTTTATTACAAACAAATACAATTATATATATTCTTTAACATTACATAAATAAAAATTCAGCCCCAAATTCAAAGTCGAATCTTTACCCGTAAATATAGCAGTTCTATTCCAAGTTTCCTTTGTAGGTAAGCTACTTTGTGAATGTAAACGGAAATGTTACTTGGAAATCTTACGTCCTTATTGTGCATTTCTGCTGTGCATTAAATAACAGAACAACTGAAGCGGATTTTCTAGTTACAAATGATGTTCACCAAAATATAAGACAAAACAGTTTCTAGTTGTATGCATCTTTTATTAATTTTTATTGAAAAAATTGGCTACTTTTATCACATAAACCAATATTGTACAATCTACAACAGGCAATGAACGACTTTTGTTAACTGTATGGCTGCAATTTCATTAACTCATTATAATCTCACGAATGTAACAGAACATAATATTTTTTTAATTAACAGAATTAAAAAAACAAAATGAATGTCCAT
>DWNE01000903.1:0-24717 GCA_018249875.1 Cecropterus toxeus | reverse complement strand
GTATGCTGGGCCGTCTCGTCAAGGCAATCGTCACAGTGGTGGCACCTGGCTGTCGGCTCCCGCCCGATCCGACACAGATAACTCCCGAAACAACCATGTCCCGAGAGCACCTGAGTCAGCCGGAAAGTCAGGGTGCCGAATCGCCTACTCAACCACTGTTGAAAAATCGGACGAATTGCCTCAATAGTTCTAAGGCCGGCGCTAGGATGCGCCAGCCTGGACATCCACATGTCAGCTGCCCATTGACGCAGCTCAGCTCTGTGCCCCTCCACTTCCTGCTGTGAGGGCGGGCGGCCCCTGGATCGGCGCGCCTCCTCACGCCACTGATGTAGCGACGCTAGTAGTAGTAGTAGTAGCGATGCTTTATTCCCCTACGTTAACTTAATCATGTTTTTAAGATAATCTGAGTAGTTTCGATTTTGTGAGAATACTTTTTTGTTGTTTACTTCAACCTATACCTAGACGAAGCAGACGAAATAATAAAATATTTCGTGAAAATTTTCCAACAATAAATCCGATTGTATAAGAACTGAAAACAAAATAGTCGTTGCAACCGACAATAAAACAGTATTGTAAGTTTAAGAACAATACATGAATACAGTTCGATATACCGATATATCTATCCACCTGAGAGTTCAATGACTCGCCTTGGCGAACACCCAACGATCTGTATCAGTTGAAGGTTCACAGATAAGCCAGAAAGTGGCCATGAAGATACAAGAATTATTTAATCTCTCCTTTGTGTTAAAATGCCTCTTACGTTAAGAACATAAAAAGTGCTTCAAAGCTCATAGTAAGGTTATGGAACGAGGAATTTGAAATCAATTGCATGAAGATTTTTACTTTTTCTGATATTAGTACTTAAATAACTTAATCATCGTCGTGTACTCTCTCTGCTGTGTAGCAGCTATGCCATAGTGAGCGTGATTTGCGGATCTTTCCGTTATAGATGGATTTAATGAATAATAAAGATTAAATAATTTATAACAAGTATATATTTTACGAATCATCGCACAAAGAGAAGACCAAAAATATTAAACACCGTGTGATGTAATCTATCTCATTCTCTAGTCAACATTAAGTTGACTAGAGAATGAGATAAATTACATCCATTTATGTATTTGTTTCTTTATCGTGATGTATTTTCGTTTCATCGAGTGTAAATTGACAACGATTTTAAAGAAATAACACTACAAAACGGAATGTTCTACGCGTCTGTAAATTAAATTCTGTCTGTGAATTGGAATTTGTCCCTGAGTCTCCTTCCATGACGTTCCCGGAAAGAGAGGGAGTTGCACTGTATGAAGTGGTTCTTTGGATAACATTTCACATAATTTACATTGAATTTATTCCATTTTATTATTTTTAAATTTATGGATGACCACAAACTGTTGCCACTTAAAATCTGTTGGGCAAAGGGCAGTATTTATAAATATTCATGAATTTGTAGATTTTTACAAACTAATTTTTAGTTTCATGCATCATCACGCGTTGTTTTTTTTTTACTTTCACATTCAAATTAGTATGTTGGATGAGTTTGATATACTAACAAGAATTAGTTATGTTAGTACTAGTTTTGAATTATGCATTTAATGTAAGACGTGTCACGGTCAAGAAGACTGACGCATTTTCATGAAATTTGGAGTGTATATAGTTTATATTTTGGATTAACATATAACGTGACAAAAATAGTTGGAGCCGAGTGGAAGAGTTACTACAAACTAAAATCGAATCAGATCAAGACGCAGTATATTATATCATTGTCCCTGTAGTTCCGGGACCAGAATAGGACTACGGTATCCCTTGTCTGTCGTAAGAGGCGACTCAAAGGGGACTTCCGGGGTTGCGAGTGCTAAGAGACCCCGGGAAAGACGACGGTACGTGTGGTCGCATGCCGTCGTAAACACCTGAAGGCACGGTGAGCGTAAATGCTCACCGGGAAAGAGCCCCGAATAGGCATCGCGCATGGAGGACTCCGGTTGTGTTCCTTTGGAGATCCCAGATTCCTCCACACAGCGCTGAGCACGGTCACCGGGGGGTTATAGAGCGGTAAAAATCCCACATAACCCAGCTGCTCCCACAGCGTTGGGTACCTTTTAAAGGTTTCCCCCTCGAGACAAAAACAAAGTATATTATATCATGTATCGACAGTTATTTAAAAAAGAAACCGGCCAAGAGCACGTCTGATTCGCCCACGAACGGTTCCGCGAATCTTTAAAAAACGGCAAAAAAATCACGCTGGTTTTATGAGAGCCCCTTTAATATTTATCTCCATTTTATTTTAGTATGTCCTGTTATAGCGGCAACAGAAATACATCATCTTTAGAAATTTCGACTATTATTTATCATGGTTCATGAGATACAGCCAGACAGACGGAGTGACGGACAGCGGATTCTTAGTAATAGGTACGGAATCCTAGAAACTCGATTACCTACCAAGAGTATGGTCGAATATACACACATATATCAGAGTTATGTATCCTTTGTGAATAAGCCTTTGTACAAACATGGCTCTGTTCGCATATTCGCAGGAAAGTTCCATCAAAGTTATGCTATACTCAGATGGCCATTTATATTATCCAATACGTTTGGCAACATTGAAAATAAGAAATTAGATTTCAGCTTATAACTTGGACCATACAACATCAATTACTCCAGGCTTAGCCAGAGGAAGCAAATTAATCAAATTATTTTTAATCGAAATTTTGAAAATTAATTTGTCAAATTTAATTTAACTCGACGGTGATTAAGCTGTGTTTGTGTCTTGTTTCTTGTTTGAAATATTAATTGCGGGCCAATTACGACTCAATTAATAATATTAACATAAACATACCATTAGTAACATTATTTTTTTATGTGCAAGGTGGTAGAACTTACGGTGGTCATAGATTTTTATTTGTAACAATTTGTATACATTAATAACCCGTAGGTACTTAACGCGAATTCGTGTAAGTCGAGGTATAGAATTTCGTATATATAAATTATTTCTAATTAGGGCTCGTATACATAAATTATTTTAAATTAGTGCCGAAAACTGAAGAAAGTATCATTTTAGACAGTAAATGTTTATTAAAATCCTAAATTATACAAATATAAAATCACCAGCCGAAGTTATTTTGATGATTTTGAAATTGTATAAGCTATCATAAAATGTAAAATGCAAAGCTGTTTGACGTTTTTTAGGGTTTTTTTTTCTATGCCAAAACGTAATCAATGATTCGTCTGAGTAAACGTAATAAACTCGTACTTAGAAGTACAGAACAATGAGGATACATACCATCTTCTTAGTACTAATGTAAATTTTACTTCACATTAAATCATGTTTAAATTGAATACTCAGAAGCCAATCAAACATAATAAAGTGAAATAGGAAGCCGAAATTAATATACCGAAAGTGCTTCCAAATTTCAAAGATATTAAATCGAGACACGTGTACAAATACTAAAATGAGACCACAAACCGTAATGGTGGCTTGTAACACGGGTTATTATACGCAGGAATTTAGATAAAACATGTAATAATGTGAGGAATTCGCGAATAGTGGTTTTTCGCTTGCTTGGTTGGGTAATAGACGAAATAGGTGGAGCGAGGATCACATCGTAAAGCTATTACTGCCACACTATTGGGCACTATCTTTCACTACTTTGATAATCAGTTAATAATAAGTGAAACATTAAAATACAGTACCATGTTTCTTCTATTCGAACCCTAAACCTTCGATTTAAAGGTCGAGTTTAAACCATAAGGCTATCATTGCTGGGATGTGCCACCACTACACCTCTTTTATCTGATTGAAGTAGCAAACGAGCTTGCAGTCCACCTGATGGTAAGTGGTCTCGCCGCCCATGGACACCTGTAAGCAACTTCAAATAGATCATGGTTTCTATCTAAAGTCAATGACATATGCGTTGCTACTCCCGAGGACTACGATGTTCGCCTCATATAAAAGTGTGCCAGCAACTACACCCTTCCATCGAAACGCAAAAAAATGCTTCACGCTAGAAATAGGTGTGGCGGTGGTACTTCCCCGGTCGAACAACTTTCGTTCTACCACCTGTAAAACCTTCTAATATAAAGCAATATTAAGTTCTGGTGAAACCATGTAGCATACGAGCGAGCAATCCTCCTGATGGTAAGCATCTATTGCCGGTGGATATCTTAAAAAGACTTTGGAACAGGGTATATCTGAGGTCTACTGAACTGAATATATAGCATAATGAAAATAACGCTATCTACGAAAAGTACCCCGTACTAAGTCGAAGTAACACCGCAGCCCGCTCAGTTTTGTTCAATACTTAATAGTTCCGACAATGTATAACAGATGGCGCTAAAATAAATAAATGCAAGCGTCGCCACGCCAATAATCAGGTTTACATGCGTCTAAGATGTTTCACATCGAACATGTAACCATTAGGGTTGCCAACCGTACTATTATATATAGTGTTGTACTATATTTCGGGTCTGCGTATTATATACAAATGAAAAAATATAGCTAAAACACTATATTTTTGTCAAAGAAATCTAACAAACAAATCAATCAGTTTCGAATGCAAAGGTTATGAAGCTATCTTTATCATCTTTACAAGCATGACACTTTAAATTGAAACAATAAAAATACAAAATGTAATAAAAAATGTATATTTATAGATGTTTCAATACATTTTTCAACATAAGTAGTTTATTTGTCATGTTATGTTTTTTCCATAAAATGCTACATGTTTTGTGTGTGTACTAAATTTTTTAGCTTACTTTGAAAAATAGTATACTTTGTCAATGAAATATTGGCAACCCTAATAACCATTTAGTAAACCACAGCTGAAGGACTGGTACCTTCCTTCTTTGTGGTTATGCCTATCATAAGTAATCTTGTTTCCTGAACACAGAAAGTCAGTATTTGTAGTTACCAATAAATCATTGGGGCCGCACAACGGATTGAGTGCTTTGTTATGAAAAGTTTATTTTCAACTCGCAGATGACCTTGTTTTAGTCACGTTACTAGTTCGTTAAAATATACAGTCATTTATAAATGCTCCAAGGGTAGACTGGACTAGCTACTGCAATATTTTTCGGGGGAAAAGGTCATTTGCAGTTTGGGTGCAGGTTGTCCTCATTAATTCTTATTGTTTTTTTACGACTTTAGTTAGTCAGACTTAAGTTTTGTGGTAAAAAACCCATTCATTTTTTCTGCTAACCCTACACAAACAATACAACTATCTGGGTAATATAGCAAAAAACGCGGGCGTTTGTTTGTTAAAAATATACTTTTCATAACAAATCAGTCCATCTGGCAGCATGCAATGATTTATTGGTATCTGAAAACCCGATTTATTTTTAAACTAGATTTTAAGCAGTTGTGTAGCCAAACTTCTGCGAATATAAGGATTTTTAGATAAAACAGATGCAAATGAAGATTTATTTCTGTTTACGTTCAGTCAGACATAATTTTCAATGGTTTTGACATGTTAATCTTGATCCAACATAAAGTATAATATATATCTTTTTTATCGCTTGGATTTATAATAAAACTAAACGTACTATCACTCTGTTTTCATGTTACCAATTTGAAAAAGGGGTTTGGCCATAAAAAGTGATTTATTTTTATGTAAAGCCGACGATTATCATGAAAAGAGTTTACGCGAAGAGCTTAAGTGCTTCGAAGTTAAATAATTATTCTTTCAGATAGTTGTTAAGAACTTCAATTCATATTTTTTTAAGATAAAGGTTTCTTCGTTTAAAATTAATTTCACGTATAATAGTTAGAAAAATAAAAAATTCTAAACCTAATATTGCATGAAAATGATTTAACGAAACTCAAACTACCAGCGAGCATCCTAATCACGAATATTTTTGTTTTTATCCAAAATTTTCAAAATATTTAAAAAAGTTTTATTATAGAAATGATTTTATTATCTGAGAAAATTGATCTCGATAGTTTAACGTCTTATCTTGTTTTAAATCTAATTTATCTCAAAGTATTCCATTAGTAAGAAGATTACCCGAGATTATATAAAAGAAAAGAAAAACTCACCCTAGTGCAAGGTGACTGACATTGAGAAAAAAAATCCATTATTTTAATCTTTTTACGAAAGGATCACGTCATTAAAAGGACAAAGTATAAGATTTAAAACTCTTCGCTGAGATGTCTGTTATCTATTAGCAATCTACCCACATATTTTTGAAGTGAATCTTCTTTAGAGTCGTTGTAATTTGTAACTCGACGAAACGACAATGTAACGAAAGCAGTTGTCAGCGCTACTACTAGATGGCGCTGTATTCCTTTCTGAATCACGCTAACGATTTTACTTAGAATACCATTTTTATTACAAGACCTCAAGCTTGGTGTATGTGAAATAAGATATCCTAATATAGTCTGCAGTAATTATTTGATCGATTTTTGAATAAGTCTTATACCAAAACAAGAAATATTGTATTTTTTATTTTAACATTTCACTTCTGCGCGTGTAAATTGTAGACACACATTTTTTCAAATATTATCATCCCTTCATTAGGTTTTTTTACTTTTCAACTTTTAATACAATATTTATATAAATCTTTCCTATTTTTAACCGACTTCCCAAAGGAAGAGAGGTTATCTATTCGTCACGTATTTTTTTTTTTTTATGTATGTTCGGGCATAACTCCCCGATGCCGCTACCCACCGTCACGATTTGACCGTCATTGTATGCGGTCAGTTTCACAGGGGGTCCCATTTTATGGAAATCGATAAATTTTCAGCAGTTTTTCCGTAAAACTGGAAAAACCCGATTTCTTATAATCTTGAATAACTCCTGGACCGATTTCAATTTTTTTTCTTTCATTTGGTGGGAAATTTCATCAACAACTTTTAACTTTCTTTCTTGGACATAGGTGGAATCCGACGGTAAACTCTTCAAGTTATGGGGTGATAACCACCACCACTTTCCTTGTTTTTTAGAAAATTGGGGATAACTCAGGTTCTATGAACCCGATTTTTATGAAACTTGGAATGAAAATTTGACCTTCAACTCCTCAACCCTGATGATGCAGGGGTACTGCTAGCTTAAACCATAGAAGTTAGCAATTTGGTGTTTCTGGATGTGTAATAAGGTTACCAGGCAAAAATATATGGTGAAAATTTTGACCTTCAACTCCTCAACCCTGATGATGCAGGGGTGCCTAAAGACCAAACCATAGAAGTTAGCCATTTGGTGCTTTTGGATGTGGATTTTATATTTGAAAACAATTTTAAGTTTCTCGTTTATCGTATAACCGCTTACATTGAAGCGTGTTGTGAATTTGCTGCAATGAAATACAACCACTTCATCTTCCCGTAATAATTCCATTCCATTTTTAACTTTGGAGACAAAACAGGTAGCAACTCTCCAGCCATTCCTACATTTTGTTTTAAAATATGTTTTCCTCTGAAAATTTTCGCAGTTAAACTGCATTTATGCATTTATTTTCATTATGGTAATAATTGTTGTAATAGAAGTTGAATACTTTGAACAGAAAATATTGCGTATCTATATCATTTTACTAACATTTTTGATAATAATTGACATGATCAATATAAAAAAAAACTAATCCTTAATTGTAAAAAATGTGTGGAACAAAATTATTAACGAAATTCAATGACTTTTCCGATTATTCAAAAAAATGTGTAAATGGTAAGGTAGAGCGCATTATTTTGTATAGTTAAAGATTTCTCAGAAGATATACTTCGCAGACAATTCTGAAGGCTTAGTATATTTTGCGCTGCGCACCTACATCTACCTTTCTTAAGCACCTGAGTTTAAAGTTCAGGGCTGACTATACCACAAAACCTCTATAAAATGTATTTGTGTCGAAAATATTTTTGTTCATTGTCATAAAGAACGCGGGTCGTGATGGCGGTACAGGGCTAACCATAACTATTGCTAACCCTCATTTTTCTTGAAAGGTGAGATTGAAATACAAATTTTATGTTCTCGTGTTTACGTTACTCTCATTTTCTTAAACTTTAGGGAAACGTTATTGTTATCCATAATATAATTATGTTTTTCTTTAGTAATATTGGATTTGCTTTCCAGGATTCGTAAGTCCATTATTTGCTTTTACACTCAAAATATTAATGGTTAGTCAAATAGGCGGTATTTATTCCGAGACAAACCATGCTCTTTCTACCATAAAAACACTACTAGCATACTAATAATCATTTATGATCTAGGTTAATCATTCTTTCCTCCGGTTTATCGAAAAATCTTTAATAGCGGTAAAATACTGTAGAAAACAGAAAATCTTCGTTAAGTTTGAACGAGGTATTGAATTTTTCTTAGATGATGTTAATAGTTCGTACTAAGTGGTTTTCTTCGTTCTTCCTTATCCGTGCTGTTAAAGAGATTTCAATTCTCCGTCGCTTTGTGTTTTTCGATTTCTACGAAATGCAGCTTCAAAGAAAATGGGACTTGAGGAAAGATTTTTAATCTTGTTTCATCTTTGATCACATTATTCAGTCCTTCTTTAGATTATCTTTCAATGCATAAAAACATGGTAACAATTCAATAATTATACGTTTTCCGAGTGAAACTATGTTGTTACTGAAATGTTTACCAGGTTTAACGGTAATGGTCTAAGTTTTATCAGTCAATTGTTTTAAAAAGTTGAAACTTGTAAGTGTATAAAGAAGGGTACGAATATCTTTTACATAAAGTATTACGCATTACGGTCATATATAAGTATTTAAAAATCGTTTTACGGAAAAAATACATGTAGTTTAAAAAAAATTTTACGTCACAGATAAACGTAGCTTAAATTTAATAAATATCTGTTATTTTCCACATGTAAAAAATTGACAGGCCAAGGATGTGATAGCTATTGAGCCTTGCCGTAGGGAATTGCAACCTTACTCTGCATAGCTGCACCTAAGAATTCTGAATAAAACATAGATAACGCATGTTCTCAGCTTTAAGGTTCCACCGAGTACGAGTAGACCGCCACAAAAGACGTTATTCTCTGAAAGCTGCTTAAATTATGGATAAGCTGGCAAGTATCCATCCGACTATTGGCCCCATCTTCATACTTCCTTTTTTATTTGATCTCGGAATTGTTGTTCAGCTACGCGATGTAAACAAGTGGATAAAGATGATATTTTTGTAGTAACCAATCCGCTACGCTTCCTTGCGTTTGATCGGATTGTTCAAGTTGGTTTGTAAATTAATGAAATATTGACTAATGTATTTGTAAGAGTTATGAAGTAACAAGATTATTGATACCTATATTGATTGAATATTATCTCAATCTCAAGCAAAATAACTCACACAAATTATTAGCATTAGTATATTTCTCACAACATTGGTTAGAACCAATTAGATCTTAGAACTTATCGTTAGAACCGATTAGAATTAGTTAGAACCTCGTCTACGAGGTGGTAGAACCAATGTTGTTTGTTCAATTCCAATGAACCATCGCCACACCTATTTCTAGCGTGAAGAAGTTCTTGCGTTTCGGTAGAAGGGTGTGGTTGTCGGCTCACTTATATATGAGGCGACCATCTTGGTACTCGAGTGTAGCAACGCATCTGTAATCGACTTCAGATAAAAAAAGTTCTATATGAAGTTGTTTATAGATGTCCATGGGCGGCAGTAACTGCTTACCATGAGGTGGATTTCATGCTCGTTTGCTACTTCATTTTTATAAAAAAAAAACTTATATACAACTGTATGCTACCAGAAATTTTTATTATTCATATGACGCAGCAAATGTTTTCTTTCCTTCTTTTATAAAGATATCGAGAAAGATCACCAACATTCGTGCTATTTGTTTCGTATCTCTTCAATATCAAGATCAAAGCTCGTATGCGAAGTTCAAAACTTTGATAGTTCCCTAACTTTCCTTCACGTGTATTGATCGTAAGTGGAGGTCATGTTTTGAGGACCCAATTCGAAACAATACGGTCTTTGTTCCTGCACAATATCCCGGGACTTGCCGGGGCTCAGTTATTTCAAGGAGTTGCGATTATAGTTATTGATTTTCCCACAAATATGTAAAACAATAGTTCATTGCCTTTGTTAAGGCTTTGTTCGGGGATGATGATAGGGCAAAAGGCGAGGCCTACCGCTCGATAAATCCCGTGATTCACTGCTTAGTAATACGGACGATTTATGGAAGCAAATGATATAATAACATTATCGTAAAACCTTAGTCGTAAACTCGGCGCTTATTGCTGTATATTATACAATCTTCCAGTGATGTATTTCGATACATTTCAATAATGTAGGTATTTATACGATTGTTTGATTGATTGATTATTGTGGGTATGCAAAATATGTTTTCTGGAATAAGGAAATCACTTCACTATCTACAATCACCATCGTCTATGGTACTTCTTTATTAGCACGGCAATTATACAGTTTATTATGTAATGTATACATAATAAAATGTTTGAAAAAGAAATAAAGAAATAGTTTATTCATTCATAATAGATTTAATAGGATAAACTTAGGTTATTTATAAGACGTGCTTATTAAGGTTCCAAACTGTCTAATTTGTAGTAGATCACAGATGACCATGGTCGGTAGTGTTTACTTAACATCAGGTAAATTACACAACCCGTACGTTACAGTAAATTACCTAAATATGTACGAGTACCTGTGTAGCTTACCTCCTGTAGCTTTTTATCTAATTCATATCTAAAAGGTTCTTTAAGGATCGTAGAACCAAAATAGTTTGACCAAGGAAGTACCACCGTCTCACCTATTCCTGGCGTGAAATTCTGCGTTTTGCTAGAAGAGTGTGGTTTGCCTGCTTGACGAGCAATCTTCTTAGGCTAAAATGTGGCACTGCATCTGTCGTTCAATTAATGTAGAATCCTTGTTCTATATTTTCAAATTATTTAATAGTTCAATATATTAATACTGTAGAAGATTTTTGCAGATAGCAGTGACTACTTACGTGAAATAAAACAAAAAAACGAAGATTAGAAGATTAGATAATAGATTGTTCCATATACACTTCCTATTCTAACAGCTACACTAACTTTCTGTTATACTAGCTGAACTACCCGTACTTCGTTACGGGACAAAAATAGTCGCCCTTTATTAATAGTGCCAAATATCTAAATCAAATGTAGCCTTATAGGCTACGGACCAGGTTGACCAGGTAAATAAGCTACATCCATGCAAAATGTTATGTAAATCTGACCACTGGTTCTTTTGTGATTAAGAAACAAACAGACACACCGTCATATATTTATATTACGATAATTGTTATACTTATGTTTAAATATTAAATAATGATTATTACTCTGGTACTAATAATGCGGCCTAGTTTGTACCGGCGCGACGTTACTATTGCATATTTTTTATATGAAAAAGTAATTATTGTGACATAACATAACATAAAAGTGAAATAACTGTAATAGTTAGACATATGATATTGCACACTTTTACGTTTATATTAATGTCCTCTATAAGACTCTAGTACATCACTATAATTACCACATCGTAAGGTGTTTTTAGTAAATTTTACACATCGGGTTACATTACCTTTTTTTCTCTTATTAAATATGTTCATCAGGGATAATGTAGGATTCCAATGATAGAAGAGTCTATTCAATTCAAATAAACAAAAAAATCTTATCTTTCTTCTGTATAATATTAGTGTACATGGCCATACAAGCACATAAGCAAACCTAAAACTGAAGGTCTTCAGCAAAAAAAGTATTAATATCATCGCTAAATGCCCGTAAACTCGTTATACAAAACAGTTTACCGCGAAAATCTCGAAATGCCGGGAGCTCTTAAGTCATAATGTCTAAAGTGAAACAGGATAGAATTTCCCAGCTCTAAAGATTACCTGCGTTGAATGTCTGCGACGTTCAAATGGAAAACTGCGAGCCGCAATCTTCATCATGACCTCGGAAGTGGGTGGTTCTGATTTTAGTGCGATATTCCTCTAGAGAGATATTCGAGGCAGCTCTTTGTTCAAAACCTTGCTGGAAATAGTTTGCTTACATTACAATTATTGTATTAATTCGAAAATCGGATGGAAATGAAGCGGCATTTATATGTTTAAAATTAAATGAAATTGCCAGTAAATACATTAATGATCGCAATTTAATTGTTGTTTGGTTTATAAATCAGTTCAAATAACGTTCTTTATCTGAAGTTTGACTGGTGTTTCGGGGTTTTGTAACTTAAAAGTTTATAATCTGTGAGACTGCAGGAAAAGTAGACAAGACATGTTCCGGTTGAGAATGGCATTTGATGAGAATCTTAGGTGGCACTTAAGGTTCGGATCAAAGAACTTTATTGTCATACAATATATTATACATAGGTTTTTTTAGTTTGGGATAGAATGACTTATACAAAATGCTTATTCTATTATGTCCTCAGGGCTAAAATAATTATAGTTAATATGTAAGTATAGCAACTTTGTCATTTACAATCTATGTTTATATGTCTATCCAGATCCAAAGGTTCATTCGGTTATCGATAAATAATATCTAAGGAGTAATAAAATACAGAGAACAAATGAAATCAAAAAATCTGTAGTGCGACTTATGTATAATTCATGCGACTTAATGTTAATTGTATTGGGAAAATTGTATTTGACAATGTCACAGAAACATCTTGCGACATTTCTTAAAATTCTTTTGTGTTATTTCCCTGAAAATAATATTTTTAATAATATTGTGAATTTTTTCCTTACCTTATTATATAACCTGAACAGAAAAGTGTACATAAAACTCGTTTTCGTTCCAAATTGTTCTAGGCATTTTGGTAGTAGATATAAGAGTTTAGTAGGATACTAAGAAACGAGATTTGATACTTTTACAACTACTTGCAACTTGGTTCCTTGAGATTTCCGCTATTTTATTGAGCTCATGTACCGCTTGAAACTATAAGGTATAAAATATTTGGCGAGTTTGGTATGAGGAGCAAATCATAGCTGGTTCATTTTTTAAGATCTTTATCTATACTTATCTAACAAATGTGACCTTATAAGGTATATTAGTAAATAAATATAATGTATGTATTAAAATGTAGAGGTTAAGTTAATCTTTTTTTAAATTTATTTAACTTATTGTGTTTATAACTTATTATACATAAATATTATCTTATTGCACATATACTCTACACGTAGAGTATATGTGCAGAAAGATAATATTTAATTATGCCAAATAGCGTGTTCCACGATGCGCGTAGTATTGGTGAAAAGGGAGGGGAAGTTTTCGTTTCATATATGTATGTCTTCGATCAAATATGTGTGTAATATAAAGTAGGACACAATTAAAATGCATTGTCTATGAAATTCGTCTACTCCAATAACTGAGAGCATCAGCTCTGTGTAATAATAAGCTATTGCTATTCCGGCTCACAAACTAGTCGTATGTTTCAATTCGTGATAATCTACATAGTTTCTTGCATATGCTAGTAAGTTTAAGTTCTTATATTGCACTAGTAGCTTCTTGCTGCTTCTTATTACGAGGTACGTATTATATATACGTATACTTATGCATTATTTATTTATTTACTTATTATTAGCATATGACTCTCCTATTCGTACATAAATGATATCAATGTAACGAAAGTGCTTATAATGGTTTGGGAAGGTTAGGTTATAGACATACATAGGCTAAACATGTGTATCTAGTTTCAATAAATACCTATTGCAATTCACACATTACCGCTCGCTCGAAAAACGTATGCATTATATCCGCCAATTTGACAGTATGATTTATTTAGACATAAATTGTTTTGTATTAATTACATTTTTTATAAAAATTGCAAGAATATTTGCTTTTAAGATAAATAAATATTTGTTTATGTGTAAATATACTTCCAACAATTTATTATTTTCGGCGTATACAACTAATATTGGTTACATTCATGTCACAGTCAATATTAAAAACAAGAGTTATGAGCGTAACCATTTTTCCAGTGTAATATTGCAGTTCAAAGTGGAAAGGTCATTTGATGTCGGATCAACGGTCAACGGAGCGTGTGTTGAAACTGTTATTTTTTTGCAATATTGAGTACCTAGTACAATACAGTACAATACAAATATCTTTATTGCACACCAAAACATAGATAACGAAACAAAAGACACATAACAAGGTACAACAGGCGGACTTATCACTAAAATAGCGATCTCTTCCAGACAACCTTATTGGCGAAAGAAAAACATTTAAGATACAAGAGAGTACATTACATGTATACGTATGTAAATACGTTATGTGAATTAACAATTATTCGATTCGTTCTGGGCTTCCTTAGTTACTGGGCAAAAACCATATCCACTTGTCGTAGATATGAAGGGTTACAATCAAGACAGCATGTTATGAAAAAATTGATGAATTGATAACATGTATACTTATTTTACTTATATTATTAGGGCTGATAATTTTTTGTTTGGTTGAACGCGGTAATCTCAGGAACTACTGGGTTGAGTTGAAAAAATATTTTTGTGTTTAATAGTTCATTTATTGAAGAATGCTATAGGTTGTACAACGTCACATTATGTTTATTGCTTTGTTTTCTTTTGAATTTATTACTTTCTTATGAATGTTACAATACATTTTGAACAAGAGAATTCCAATACAACTAATAATACGGCGATAGTTCTTAAAATATAATATGGTGGGTAGGAGAGTTCAGTGACTCCGGAATAGATTTATGAAGCCCAACTTCGAACGCGCAAGGAATAATTAATCGTTCCGCTTCAGGCGACCTGCCTTCAAATAGCAACAGACGATTACATTAATCCCGACGCAAAACTTGAGAACCATAGTTACTTTGAACTGTGTAACTTTAATATAATATGTATATATCTTAATATATAAAGCGCGAGTCATTTAGTACGTTAATAATGGTGTACGTCCGTTATTTAGGAAACCGCTTTCATAGATTTTTTTGATGAATATGTTTGGTTCCAGAGTAATAAATAATACGGCAGTGAGTAATTCTGAAGTGACATGTTAACGCAGTCGGTCGTAACTGAGGCTCAAACATGTTATTAATTACTTTATCCATACTATTTATTGGAAGTACGTTTCTTATCGATATAATTGATGAGTATCCCGTGTTGATCTTCCTGGCACAGACCGCACGTCTGTGAAATTTCACGGAGATTGGTTTCTAAGCTGAGTGCGTCAAACAAGAAATAATTAACCCGAGTTTGCCATGTACAATTTTAGTTAATGAGGGTCCCATGTTTTTTGTTTTATTTCTCAAAAATCTGTGTTTTATGTTACACTTATTTTAGAAAAACGCTTTATACACTCATAGCCTTACACTAGGATTTTTTTCCTATTTCGTGGGTGCCATGGACACACATAAGACAAATTCACAAACATCCAGACCCAGGATGGATAGCTAAATTCATTATTCAGATGTCTGTCTGGCCGGGAATCGAACCCGGAACTTACTGTGCGTCAGACTGGCATGGTGACCGCTCTCCCACGCGGGTCATCAAAGATCACGCAATAGCTTTTAATGATGACTATTATTCGAAGATTATAACTATTTTGTATTCCCGGTGCTAGTTTAAAGCATCTGCAGTTGTATCAACATTCAAAATAAAACTTCATGGGGAAATGTAAATGTCTGAGAGTTGCTGATAATGTGTAAAAAGTAATTTGACATGATGATAAACAAAAACAAAAACACGATTTATGTGAGTCACTTCTAAATACATATCTAAACAGTAAAATGCAAAAAATTAAATCAAGCATCAAACAATTTAAAAGAGCCCTATAATCAACACTGTTTTATTTCCTATATTTAACGTTATCATACATTATTCAATGCGACCAAAAATCCTACAGATTTCAGACCCAGGCTAGCTTTCACAAATGTAACAGATTAAGCGATGTAACAGAAATTTATTATAGCAGAAAACTTTTGTCTTCACAACACCGTTCGCCCTTCGTAATCTTAGTCGACGGCTGTCCTCTGAAAAGGTTTCATGTTTTCATTTTGTTTTCTCGAGTTCTTTGCAGATGTCTCATTAAAACTTTAATTACCTCGCTTTAGGAAAGTATTTCAAACGACGCCTGCGTTTTCTAATAAACACTACCACGCCGTTAATATTTGGAATATCACCAGTATTTCTTGAAATATTTGTAGCTGCAATATCTCTTTGACTGACTTTTAGCGAAATGTTTCTTTCAGCGCTCAATTTAATGTTGCAGATCTTTTAGCCTAAAAGCATTTTGAAGGCGATTTTGATGTCTTGCGGAATAAAATTTTAAAAATAATCCAAACAAGCTATAACGTGATTGCTTGCAGTTTGTAGCCTATATAAAGTACTTGTATTTAAAAATATTGAAATGAAAATAAGATTTTTGGGGCTTTGGGGATTCGGGTGGGTACGGTTTTTTTCAAATTATTATCTAACTTTAACTATACTATTGAATAGATATTATATATACAATTTAAATGGGTGAAAATTATGATACGCATTCTACTAAGCATATTATCCCGTATTAGCTATAAGGGATAATATGCTGTGTAGAATTGCCCTAAACATCCATATTCGAAGAGCACCTGCACAAGTCGTGAGGTCGTAATCAAGGAATCAGAGAGGAACATCCTTGACAGTCCCGCTGCAGGCCCGAGGCCTAAGGCTAGGTCTTTTAAACATTCAATCAGCAAATGTTTAAGGAGGAATTCCACGCTTCATATTACCAGCAAGTTAATGAAGTACGTAATGAATTCGTGCAAGTCTCTTTTGCGGAGGTTTATAAAAAG
The DNA here is from genome assembly GCA_018249875.1 of Cecropterus toxeus. Classification (NCBI taxonomy): domain Eukaryota; kingdom Metazoa; phylum Arthropoda; class Insecta; order Lepidoptera; family Hesperiidae; genus Cecropterus; species Cecropterus toxeus. Next base: position 8,008 of record DWNE01000903.1, on the reverse strand, counting down.
TGCGAAATTCTCATATTTGTTATCAAGTTCGGCGAGGCTTACGGCACTTTTGTTGGGTGTTAGGCGGCGCAAAGAATTCGTTTAATAAACTTGTAGTATGAAAAATTTCGTAACGCCTCTGCGTCCGGAGGTTTCAATGGAAAGACAAAGCTCGTTCTTAAAAGGAATTTTTAGAAGCGAAAAGGAAAGTACAATTTACAAATAACGAAGTTTAGAAAACTCGGGCTGTGACGAAATGAAAGATCGGTGTCATTATGTATGCTTTTTAATTCACCGCGAACGGTCGAATTTATGTTTTCGTGTTTATGAATGATAATAATCGTCATTAAAATGTATGTTTAATAATTCTCTTTTCTTTTAACGTTTCAATTTGAAATGTAGATGGGTATATTTTCATGTCAGTTAATCTTATTAAACCATTTTTACTGAATAGTGCTGGAACTTTAAAACTATTCGTACTTATTCCGATTATATCACAGCAAGCATCTAATATGATAAATCTAGGGTATTATGGTATTATTAAGAGGATAAATCTATTATCGGTATATTTGTGCTTACTAGTGTAGGCAATCACATATTTGCTACGTTTACCTGATTATGTGTTTTCTAATATTTACGGCGTAACTTTACTTCCTAGGGGAAGTCTTTATAACAAATAATACATTTGTTTTAAGTATAAGTATTTCTGACTCTGCTTTCGATGACCTGAAAAATACAGCGGGTAACCGTTGGATTCAGAAGGCACAGGATCGGTTGGAGTGCTGCCGGTTGGGGAAGACCGATGTCCAGCAGTGGACTACAAAGAGCTGATGGATGGATGGATGAAGTAGTTCTTGCAACACGATAAAACTAATGCAATGTTAGGAATATAGAGGACGTGGAATTATTTATATACAGTATATAGGTATTAATAATGCCGCAATGCACTATTTTCTGCCATTTTTGGGTGAGCTAGAAATAAAAATAGCACCAGCGTTCGTTTACTGTTGTGGCACTATTCGTAGTAAGAGGTGAACTCCTGAAATATTTTTAAGTTCAAAATTCGCCTTTTAGAGTCGACGAAGCGCTCACCCGGAGAAGAATTTGAATGACTGCATTTATGTTAACACTTCCGCTTTCCACTTTGCCGCGGTACTTCGGAGTGAAATGTGGTTTTATGCTCTTGCATTTTATGGTTGCACTATTTTTCTAGGAGTAAAAACCTAGTGCGGCGAGGCGGTTAAATTAAACCAAACAGTAAGTATTATTAGACTGACGGTCCAGCTCGGGGAAATATGGAAAAATATAGAAACTGTCAGCATAGTTTTTCTGTCAAGTACTTTTAATATATTTCACGCAATATAGGCCAGTCATCGACATGTTAAAAGTTTCATTAGATGAGTTTTTTTTATGAGATCGAAATAGTGAAGGAGCATGCAGTTCACCGATGGTAAGTGATGACTGCCGCATATGGACATTTGTAAGCAACTTTGGGTAGAACAGAGGCTCTATCTAAAGTCGATCACAGATGCGTTGTCACTCCCGAGACACGACTAAGATGGTCGCCTCATATTTAAGTAAGCCAGCAACCACACTCTTCCACTGAAACTCAAGAACTGTTTCACGCTAGATGTAGGGTGTGGCGGTGGTACCTCACCGCTCGAATTACACTACTTCTGCTACCTGGTAAAGTTTAGAATATCAGATAAGCTAGCTTCAAAGCTAGGCGGCTACTTCACTAGCTCACCTTATCGATATATTGAAGCATTTCTAACTACATAAAATGTGTATTTCTATACTAATTGATGCTTGTTGACCGTTTTCTTTAGATTTAAATATGTCCTTGAATTCGTAAATACGATGTGTTTTTGCGGTCTTGCATTTTACACCGCCACACAATTTTTCTTCGGACAAGCTCATCCAAAGAGTTATCCTTCAGCGACAAGGTGATAAATGTTTCCACGTTAGTTTGGAAAAACTGCTAGCTCCGACGACTACCGGAGTAATAGTTTGTAGTATTAATCATAGCGGGTGATAAAACATCTTACAAAAATGATGATAAGCGGTGGAGTCTACAGGTTAACTATTTGTTATTTATAAGTAAAATGTTCGTTAAGTACAACATGTAGGTACCACGTTGTATGAGGCAGCACAAAAAGTACCTATTGATAAAATCGATCATTTAGAAACAATTTTAACTTGTAGTTTTTAAATTTAAAGCTAAATAAAAGTCTTTAAAAAAAATAGATATAAATAATTAGTTAAATTCATGATAATATGCATTAATAGCAAAGAAAAATTTATAGTTTCCATTTTTTTAGAAGTACAACCATTTGAGCTTGAGCCTAATTTCACAAGTTGAAAATGGAGATAATGGTCGTTAAAATACGCACGGATCAAATGCGCTATCATTTGTGTAAAATTGTGCTTGAAACTATCACATAAAAGTAACAAAAAGTTTTAAACAAATTAAGATGAAAAAACAGGTATTTAAGGTTTTGCAACAGATTATGAAAACGTTAATAAAAAAACAGAATAATTGTAAAGACAAAAAAATGCAAAATATTAATTAATACTATTAATATATAAAATTATTAATTAATAATTAGTATATAATTAAAAATACATACCTACATAAGATTTGTCGTCGGAGAAAGTAGCAAGCGGCCATTAGATTCTTTGAGATTCAAATTCATTGAGAACAATTGCCTTATAACATGGAGCGGTACAATTTTGTTTATTACATCTAAATTATATACAGCCAAACAAAGGCAAATGACAGATGAAGCTGTTGTTACAAATGAAGATTGTTAATTTAATTGGGCCATCGTCCCAAGACGTAAAACGCAGGCAAATCGCACCGTCGCGAAATGGAGTCTTAGAAAATGTTATGTAATGACACTTACTTAACTTAAAATTGGGTACGGCGCAAATATAAGATAACCTTTTATAATGTAAAGACGCATTATATTTAAAAAAAAAAATATGTGACGAATAACCCTTTTCCTTTGGGTTAATAAAATAATTCTTCACTTGGGTGGTTCCATTTACTCGCAATTGCCGTAGAAAACAATGATTTCCGTAATTATTTAGCTCTTATGAGTTTCATACTGGCTAACTAAATAAGCATAAAGATAGGAGGAAAGTCGTATGGAGCTAAAATATATTTAATTACGAATGTGTTGGTTGGTAGATTATATACCTACTAATTTACTAAGAATCTGAATGATCAGCCGATACTTTAATTACAAGCCAATATTGTAATAATGAGACTAACATTATTAAATTTTGCAGTATATTCTAAGTGGATAGTAAAAAAATACTAGATTATTTACATACCTGTCGTATCCAGTTATCCATGTGTTAAACTTAAACTATTGCAAAACTCACGAACACGACTAATCTAAGAGGAATGAATGAGCAAAATCGTTTCGTGACACATGTCTAAGTCATGCTAGTACTAAACCGATTCGAATACAATGTAAGTAACCTATATTTAGCTGTCGTAATTAATAATGTACACCTAGAAGCAAGCCAAATATTTTTTGTCTTATTCTCAAAGCAATGTATAGCGAAATTTGACTTGCCGCTAAGTGGGAATCCATCTCGTAAAATGTATGTAGGAATTTGATACTACGCTCCTTTAGATGTTACTACTGTTTGGTGAGTACGCTAAATGCTATAAAATGTTTCACTACGACTAGTCAGAAGTCGTGTGTTATGAAAAGGTTCTGATTTTGAAAATCTACGAAATACATGCTAATTCATGAATATATCTTACTTTCTGACTGCGTCGTTAGACCTGGGAAATATAGTAAGTTGTTAGTAAAATAAATATGTACTAGGCGATTGGAAGTTTCATATGCCTAATAATGATGAGTGTTTTTAAACAATTGTTAGTAAAAGAAATAGAACTGGTGCAGAAAAGTTAAATATGAGAGAATATAAGGAACATAACAAAAAATACAATAGTCTTTACCGACAAATACTTAGAGAATGAAATAGGTCCATAGCAAACTAAGTAGTAATGTTGAGAGAAGGATAAGTACTAAGTTAGAAATATAATAAGTACATGGAAAATAATGTTTCTAGACAATCAGTTAAGTGGAGAATATTAGGAGAATGAAGAATATATTTAAGACATTAAAGATAAGTATTGTTGCAAAATAGTTGAAGTGGTGAATCATCGGCGAAAGAAATGTTAGTAATGATCATCGTAAATTAAAAGATTCTATATTATTACTCCTAATTAATTAGGTCATACATAAATTAGTTCATACAAAAATCAATAAATATGCTAAAAGGTCTATCTATTGGTGCATTTTATTGCTTGAGAACCGTCATATTTGCGATATTTTAGCAACTTACCAATTTAAACAATCTTGCCCACAATAAAGTTCACAAATGTAAGTAAAACATTTGTGATGACGGCATGACCTTGTACATGTTTCAAGATTCCAATGACCTAAACCAATGATTTAAACCTTACAATGTACAATAGGTGATCTACATTATTTCTACTTCTATAAAAACCGTTAAAATAATAAAGTATGCACCGGCGAGATAATCGGTTTATCTTAGCTAAAAATAATTATCAAAAGAAAACAATAATTTAAGTATCATTTACAAATAATAAGAGAAAGGAATGACATTAACGCATTAATAATTAAAATTAAGATAGGTACTTAAAATAATCTAGATTAAGACAATTCATAAAACAATCATCGCATTTCCTTACATCGAACTGCACGTGCTTTAGTATTCTTCCGTGCAAAATTGCGTGTTATTATAATTCAATACCTACCTATAAATGGTACTACATAACATGCTTAATAATTAGAGGTTGATTTAAGTGTATAATACAAAAATAATAATTTAAAGTTTACTCATTTTTTACATAAGTCCGTTCCGTTAATTCCTTGAAGTCCAAACTTTAATGGATTGCCGTACACAAAAGAACAGATTCACATTATTTTAATAAATTGTTTCAAAAAGTTAATCACTGCTTTGAATAAAGTTTCTTATCAAAATGTTACTAATTTGACACGTAAGAACAAAAATGTCCTATTAATTAAGAAACTGGCAAAAATGGTAGAGACTCAGTTACCATATGTTTTTTTATCATGAAAATTTATTTAATTTAGTAATTTAGACTTTTTCAGGAGCGCTGGAATGAGCGAAATGTAATAATCACTCTATACAATCGACTACATAGCAATCAATCCTCAGTTCAGATAATTCCAATTGAAATCCAGCATCAGATTAAATTAAGTGCCGGGTGGAATGCTCCTCTATATGAACAGACTATAAAGTACATCATGCACGCCAGCTTTCAATAACGAATTACGTTATTCATTTACGATAAACGAACCTGTAGGTGGTGGTAGAATGAGTATAGTTTGATTGTGAACCACCGCTTTACCTATTTTTAGCGTGAAGCTGTTCTTGCGTTTTGTTGGAAGGGTGTGTTTGCAGGCTCACTTGTATTTATAAGGCGACCATCTCAGTACTAGGGAGTAACAACGCATCAATGATCGACTTTAGATAGAACACCTGTTGTATATGAAGTTGCTTACAGATGTCCATGGGCGGCAGTAACCACTTATCATCAGGTGGACCGCGTACTGGTCATGCTACGTCTATGTGATTAAAAAACGTGTGTAATAGTCTTAAGGGTGGTAGAACTCTTTCTTGTTTGACTCCGAAAGCACTGCATCCATATCTATTTCTGTCTAATAACAGGAGTGTTATACATTGTTTTGTTCTGCTCTATAGGGTATGGGACGGACGATATACTTTACGAAGGCGTTCCAACTAGGTCCTCAGGAGTAGCAACATATCTGTGGTAAACCTTAGGTAGGGCTCTGATCTTATTTGGAGTTGATTACAGATGTCCATAGGAAGTAGTAGCCACTAACCATCAGGTGGACTGCATGCCCGTTTGCTAATTCCATTTTTTATCAAACTAAACTGAAGCAACTCTATATAGAACAGTGGTTCTATCTGAAGTCAATCACAGATGCGTTTTTACTCTCGAGGACTAAGATGGTTACTTCATATATAAGTGGATAGATTCACGCTAGAAATAGGTGTGGGGATGTTACTACCCCGGCCGGACTAAACTAGTTGTTCTACCTTGTAGATTGTAAAAGAATATTAAAGAAATGATGAGACCATAAAGTAGATCATCCAGCAGCTTTCAATTACGAATTACGTTATTCATTTACGATAAACGATAACCTGTGTAATAGCCTATAAAATTCGCATTACGGTAATATTATTCCAACGTCCCAAGACGACCGCTACATCGTTTCTTCGAACAAAGTCACTTGCAACAAATGTAACGTTTTATTATATGCAGACGTTTTGAATTCGCTTTTATTGGTATCAAGGGATAAACATTGTCTTTCAACAGTTTACTGTTTGAAATTCATTTAAGTCTGGTACGAATATATATAGCTTTACTTCAACAAAGACAAAGTTACCTAAATTGTGTTCGAACGTTAATAATTTGCGTAATTTAAACACTTATATGAGTATTTGTCATTCATGCAGAGTTTATGAATAAAACTTTATATTATATTTAGAATATAACATATTTTGTGCAGTATTCATTTAAAATAATAATATATTACACGTCGGTGCTGCGGGCTCTATAATACAGATATGTATCTCTGTATTTCTGAAATGCAACTGTGTGTAAGAGAATTGAATTGTCACTGACTTTAACTTTTTGACACAAAAATCCTGAGGCTATTTTCATACCTAATAGTTCTCCTTTAATTTTCCAAAAGTATGACTCGTTTAGGCATCTGTTGACTAGCGAGGTGGATTTTAGGCTAAATCCCTATCATTCTAAAAAGAGACCGATGCCCACGCGTAGCATGGTAATAGAATAACATTACCAAACATATTGTTTGTGCGCATATATAAACCTGATGACGTCAGCGATAGACGTATCTGACGCAGCCTAGTCCTATACGATGCCGGAATATTACGGTTAACAATGAAATAAGAAATATTGACGCAGAAGGACTATCAATCACGCTGAGGACGGTGTCGGGTTCCGTGTCAATGGTACGGGTCAAGTGATTAATCAGTGGTATGTTTATCGGCTAACCATTATTCGTAATTCGGAATGATCTTAACGTAATTAAGAACGTAATAGGAATATTTTTACATTTTAATATGTTACAGGCGCTCACGATATGCGGTTTCTTTTTGCCGATATTTCGAACTAGTTACATGGATCGTGGTCACGGCGAAACTGCGGTGGCGAGGATAAACCGTTGACAAGAACTAGTGGGGTAGATTAACCTACCTACTCTACGTCTAGTTCGTTTTTTTTAGGTTCCATATCACGAAATATAATACTAACTGCTTCCTTATTTGTATTTTACATAAACTAATAGGAATATAACATAGAATCCTTCTGATGTTTAGACGTAAAATGACTTGTATGTCAAGAGTTATAAATAAAATAAGATGTTAAGCAAAAGTTCATTACAGGAGCATGGAAACCCTATGTTGAAATGCTTGATTTATGTATGTTTGTTCCAATACCACCTACAAAATAGAACACAACAACGTGATTACTGCACAAACAAAGTCGAACGAATGGCTTTGAAGCTGTAAAAGCCGAAATACGAAAAGTTCTAACATCCTTATTTCAAGTTTAAATAGTTTGTATTTGACTTTTTCAGCGTTCCTAATTTTAATCACCATATTTATACGAAGTTTAGATATATGGCGTTCATGGTTGCTAAAATCCATTTAAAATATGTATATATGTATTATATAAGTATAGTATAAGTAGAAGGTTGGACTGCATAGGCATTACCACCACACCTACTTAACCGTCAAACCCTGATAACAATATTGTTTTTCAGGTGGCAAAACCAATGTAGTTCGACCGGGGAAGTACCACCCCCACACCTATTTTTACCAGCGTGAAGCAGTTCTTGCATTTTGGTAGCGGGGTGTGATTGCCGGCTCACTTTTATATGAGGCGACCATCTCAGTCCTCGGG